>CABHPP010115415.1:3012-20676 GCA_902168425.1 Peromyscus attwateri
CTATCTATCTATCTATCTATCTATCTATCTATCTATCTATCTATCTATCTATTTATGGTTTTTCCGAGACAGGGTTCTCTCTGTGTAACAGTCCTGCCTGTCCTGGAACTCACTTTGTAGACCAGGCTGGCCTCAAACTCACAGAGATCCGCCTGCCTCTGCCTCCCAAGTGCTGGGATTAAAGGCGTGCACCACCACCGCCTGGCAACCACGGCAATTCTTATAAGGAAAACATTTAATTGAGGGGGCTTACTTACAGTTTCAGAGGTTCAGTCCATTATCATCATGGTGGGGAGCATGGTGGCATGCAGGCAGACGTGGTACTGGAGGAATAGCTGAGAGTCCTACATCTTGCAGGCAACAGGAAGTCAATTGACAATCACACTGAGGGAAGCTAGAGCAAAGGAGACCTCAAAGCCCGCCCACACAGTGACACACTTCCTCCGACAGAGCCACACCTCCTAATAGTGCCACTCTCTTTGGGGGCCATTTTCTTTCAAACCACCACGCACATATATACATTTTCTCTGTAAATGTCCATAGTTTTCCTTAGATTATAAAATGTGTCTTTGACCTTTGGAATTTGAGAACTTTTGATCTAGAGGGAATTCACAGTCCAGTGGCCCATCTGAACTTCCAGGTACCATGAGCTGAGATAGGTGACCTAATATTGCTGAAGCTCAAGGCTGCCCGATGGGATGTTCCGACTCCC
The DNA here is from genome assembly GCA_902168425.1 of Peromyscus attwateri. Taxonomy (NCBI): domain Eukaryota; kingdom Metazoa; phylum Chordata; class Mammalia; order Rodentia; family Cricetidae; genus Peromyscus; species Peromyscus attwateri. Next base: position 3,725 of record CABHPP010115415.1, read on the forward strand.
ATCATTGCTGGAGACCTGCTTTGGCAGGTCCCAAAGAGGGTGTGTGGAGTTGGGTGAGGGTGGTAGACACGACCTGAGAGTGAATTGGGATGGCTGCCAGCAGCCTTTAATTGAAAAAAGACTATACATAGGGTTAAACAGGAGAGGGAGACAAGGGGCATGTGTGCTGGGGTGTGGCTTGAGATCAGGGGCTGAGGGATCTAGCATTGACCTTGACAATAGGCACCAGTCCTGTGTTAATGAAAGGGCCACAAGTTCCTCTTGTTAGAGATAAGAACGTCTGCTTTATCAAGCAGGAACTTTCCTCAAGGGCCCAGGGAGTGGAGAACCTTATCCAAATGCCTGACCTGGGGAGCAGACACAATACTACAATTTCTTAGTCTTACTATATGGGCCCGTTCCCCTCATAACACTCCCAAAAGGGAAAATCCTGATGTCTTACTCTTCCCATTATATTGTACCTGATTTCTCTACACTTCTTAACTGAACTCTTGACCTTAATGGCCTCAGGCTCTGGATCTGATTTGTAGGCATTTCCTTAGGATCAGTGTGTCTAGTAAATCTCTTAACTTTTCTGTTCTTGGTGTAATTAGGAGGGCACAATCGAATTCCTGGTGCCACATGGTGGGGATTTTTTTTTTCCCCAACGAATTATTTTGTTTAAAGAGGATACACATTTTTAGCCTTTACAAAAGCCCATACAAAATTTCCCAAAGAGAAAGGCATTACTATTGAGAATCATTAAAAATGAAAGTAAAAAGGTGCTGGAGAAGTGTGGCCTGCAATGTCAAAATGCTGGAACTTTGCCAAGCAGCATGGTTACCATGTGGTCCATGCCACAACATGAAATACACAGCCTGGCTCTTAATTCATTCCACTCAACACCCAAGTGCTCTGAACATGACATTAGTTTACTGGTTTGAGTACATGGAAAGACCACTGTGAGAAGTGACGTTGATAATGGCAAGAATTGTGTTGGGACTGAGCATGGTGGCATACACCTTTAACCCCAGCAGAGGAGAGTGCTGGAAGAGTCACGAGCCATGGTTACCTTTCTAGAGCTTTATTGGGAGAGAAAGATGGGGGGAGAGAGAGACAGAGACAGAGACAGAGAGACACCGAGACCGAGACCGTGCAGAGGGAAGGAGAGAGTTCGGAAAGAGCGCACAGAGAGGGCACGCCCGCTTTTTAGGCTGGGACACCTCGCAGGCCGGTGACGTAATCAAGGACCGAATCCTTACACTCAGAAGCAGGTGGATATCTGAATTTGAGGCCAGCCTGGTCTATATAGGGAGTTCCAGAACAGCCAGAGCTACATAATAGAAAGACCCTGTCTCAAATAAAACAAAACAAAATTATGTTGAGAGCTTCAGTTCAGTCTGGCTTCCACTACCAGGGGTATCATTAAAGGCATCTTACATGCTATTGTACTGAACGCCCTAAGAAAGTTGGTATGATCATTTTACACATGGAGAAACTGCTGTACTGTATAGAGTCGAGCAACTTGCCATAGATTACATAGCCAATGAGCCAGTCAGAGATGTGTGACTAAAGCATCCCTGCTCACCTTCCTTATTTTAGGGAAAAGGCAGAAAAATAAGAAACTGTTTTGCATAGGGCCCCATACACTGTGATACTGAGAATGTTGCTGTGTTACAGTTTGTGAGAAACCACATTCACAGGAGTGATCTGAAATACCAAAGGAAGGCTTAGGGTATAATGTATTAATGCACTGGTGTCTACATGAGAAGGATTTCTCTCCATTATAATTAGGTAGGCTGTTTTCTTTCTACAGCTTCATGAATTCACCTACCACATAGCTCACCCATTAAAGAGTACAAGTCAGTACCCTTCAGTACTTTCATAGTTGGACATCCATCAGCACAGTCAACTCTAGACCTCTCCATCACCCACAAAGAACCCTGCATCCTTTTCTACCACCCTCTTGTTCCCTCCCCAGTCCTAGGCAACTGCTGATCTACTTTATGTCTCCAGATGAGGCTTCGACATGTAGAGAGTAATAATGTGAGGATCCTGGTGCCGTGGAGGGTGGCCTTCCCGGAGAATAATTAGAGAAATGAAATTTGACTCTAATGTAGTTTATAAATGGCTTTATTAGCTAAGAAGCTCTGAGCATTCTCTGATCTGTATCACTTTGGGATTGATGTAGGCAAGGAGCGGAAGGGTTTTTTTTTTTTTTTTTTAAGATTTCTTGGTGTGTGTGTGTGTGTGTGGGAATGTGTGCACACCTGTGCTCATGCACAGAGACGAGGAGGAGGAGGAGGAAGGCGCCAGGTGTCCTTTATCATTCCATCTATTCCTTTTAGCTATAGCTCTTATCTACCAAGGTTTGTGACTTTTTAAAAATATACTTTATTTTTATTTTATGTGCACATTTATCTGTGAGGGTGTCGGATCCTCTGAAACTGGAGTTACAGACAGTTGTGAGCTGCCATGTGGGTGCTGGGAATTGAACCTGGGTCCTCTGGAAGAGTAGCCAGTACTCTTAACCACAGAGCCATCTCTCCAGCCCAAAAAGTCTTTTTTCTTGTTGTTGTTTTTGGTTTTTGTTTTTTTTAAAGATTTATGTATTTATTATGTACACAGTGTTCAGCCTGCATGTTTGGTGAATGCCAGAAGAGGGCACCAGATCTCATTACAGATGGTTGTGAGCCACCATGTGGTTGCTGAGAGTTGAACTCAGGACCTCTGGAAGAGCAGCCAGTGCTCTTAACCTCTGAGCCATCTCTCCAGCCCAGTTTTTGGTTTTTGAGACAGGGTTTCTCTGTGTAATTTTGGTGCCTGTCCTGTAGACCAGGCTGGCCTCAAAATCACAGAGAACCACCTGGCTCTGTCTCCCAAGTGCTGGGATTAAAGGCGTGTGCCACTGCTGCCCGAGTTCGTGACGTTTTAAAGTTTATATATGATACCCTGAAGTATTCCTAAACTCTTCCCACTTACCAGGTGTGTGGACTGTCATGCTCTCCCATCAGTAAAATGTCAACGAGGGCTGTTGTACCAATGCCCCATCCCGCCTGTCATTTACAGACCCACTGAGGGGAAAGGGTTTGGAAGCACACCCATTGCCTCTAGCAATTCCACCATGTGCCTCACACACTTTAAGTTGTGAAGAGTTAAGGAATTTTTAGTCAGTCTTCACTAGACCATGAACTTCCTCAAGGCCATACTTGTGTCTGGCTGTTTTCGTACCCATAATATGTAGTCACAAATCTGGTACACAGTGAGTGATCAGTACATTTTTTGGATAAATGGATGAAGAGTAGAGATAATAATATCTTGCTTCTTTTCATCCTACACTAATATATATATATAGGCTTTTAGAGGAGCTGGAGAGGAAACCTGAGCTGGAAGTAACTCATTTGCTCTGGTTCTCCACTCTTGCATAACACATCACCTTGATGCCCGGTAGTGGAAACGGCAGTAGTAACTTACTTTCTCTCTTGATTTCTGTAGGTCAGGACTTTGGACAGTTTACCTGGGTAATTCTGGTTTTATGTCTCACACATAGATATTGGCTAGAGTTGAATTAACAAGGGGCATGTAATAACCAGTGACTGGCCAGCTGCATCTCCATCCATGCAGCTCAGGCTTCCTTGTGGGGTCACTTCCCAGAGCTTGTTTGGGTTCTTCATGGTTGGCAGCCTCTGATTTCCTGTATTGCTCAGGTGCTGAGGACAGGTATCCAGGAGAGCCAAGTGGACGCTGTAGGAGATGCACTAACTTTGTCCTAGAAATCAGATGCCATGATTCATTTTATGTTAGAATTTAGAGACACAGTGGTATTCGGAAGACCCTGGGTGGGATCCCTAGGACAGAAGGAGGAAGAGAAGTTAGTCCCAAAGCTAGCTCATAACTCATCCAAAGGATTTAAATAAGACCCTCCATTACCTTTTTTATTTTCTTGAGGGTGTTAAAACTTCAGCCCAGGACTGTGTGTGTGTGTGTGTATACTAGGTTTGTGCTCATCACTGAGTTACATTCCCAGCCTTTTAGATGTCAGTCCTGTTAGGCACAGTGTCAGACAGCTTGTAGACACACTGCAGAGCTACTGCAGAGGTAGAGGGCCGTTTCCCCCTGCATTCGTACTGGAGACCCCTAAGATCGGGGGAACCGAGTCCACCTGGTACCAGCAGAGCTGGAGCTCAGCCCAGCCTGGGACCTTGGCGAGCCTGCCTGGAAGTGATTTCACTATCCCTTCCTGCCCCTCCCTTCAGAGTAGAGGGGTCTGCTCCTCTCTGCAAGTTTTGCTTTACAGCTAAGCTTAGGTATGGCACAAATGGTAGGAGAGCTGGGGAGAAGCATGCCTAGCCACCGAAAGATCTAGCAAGACTGTTTGCTGTTTCATCCCACTGGCCTCCTTAGAATCCCAGACTGACAGATTCCAGCCTCACAGCACATAAGTCACAACACAGCCCTGCTGGGTCCGGCATAGCTGTTAAGAGGGTGAAGTTTTTAAAATTGGTATCCCACATTATTTTTTCTATTGCTGTGGATGAAGAATTTTGAGGCAAATTCATAGACTCAACCAGTCATCATTGCAAAGACTGAAGAATTTGATCTCCAGCACAAAATCCAATGCAGAGAACTAGGTGTGATAGTACTGGCCTGTACTCTTAGCGTTAGGGAGGCCGAGGCAGGAGAATCAGAAGGCTGAGGCCAGTTTGGGATACATGGTGAGACTCTGACTCAAAACCAGAAATCACAAGTGCGAGAATTCAGCACAGAACTTTGCTTAAGTGTGGTTAAGTACATCTGCTGTTTGTTTTGGCGAGCACAGTAGAATGCTTTCTTGAGGCTTCCCTGTTTCCTGTTCCACTTTGTGAAATTCTTTCTTTGAGTGGCTGGGTGAGCAGAGGACAAAAAAAAAAAAAAAGAAAAAGAAAAAGGAAAAAAGAAAAAGAAAAGAAACAGACACTTAAAAAAATCATACTGGCTAGGCGGCAGTAGCGCACGCCTTTAATCCCAGCACTCAGGAGGTAGAGCCAGACGGATCTCTGCGAGTTCAAGGCCAGCCTGGTCTATAGAGCGAGATCCATGCAGGACAGGCACCAAAACTACACAGAGAAACCCTGTCTTGAAAAACAAACAAACAAACAAGCAAAAAATCATACTAGACACTAGACCTTATTCTAGGTCATTTCCATGCTCTAACCTGATTGATTAAAGACTGGATCCTGCTCCACAGCTGCCGTGTGACCTGGGCAAGATACTGACCTCCCCTGCCTTTTGCAAAACAGCCATGATAATGCTTTCTTTGTCTTAGACTTGGTTTATAGCCAGAGAGAGACCACCACTCTGTTACCAGTGAGTTTTGAGAATCCCTCCAGCCATACTCAAGGCAGTTATTAGCACCCATGTTTCACAGTTGTCCCTTGGTCAGGTGAATTGGCCAGGACCAGAAGGGGCCACTCTGGGACAGACGTTAGATTTCAAAACCCTAGTTATATAAGTCCACTGCAGTAGCCTCCAGGCCCCAAGCCTTCTTGACTTATACAGTGAGAAAGAGGAACCCTGTTGGTTCGGAGCCCTGTAGACCTCAGAGCAGGAACCTTGGAAAACTAGAGTGTCACCTGTCTACTTACAGTGCACAAGAGTGAGAGTGGCCAAGAATGCTTGGGGCAGACGGAAGAGGCCAGGAAAGGTCAGGAATCACAGTAGGTTTGAGAATTAGAGGAAATGATGAAAAGCTGTGAGGGAAGGCAGGGCTGGGTCAGAATGGGACATCAGGGGTTGACACGAGAGCTTAGGGTCTTGCTGATGTTGAATGGAGCCGAGGAATCACACAGCCCAGTTTCTGCTTCGAGAACAACTCTGGGACTGCATGGGAAATTGCCATGCAGCATTTTGGGTAAGAGGGATGCAGAACTGCACCCAGGGCCTCTGCATGACACTTAGCGGGTAGACAGTGGCACACTGAGACTGTCTCACAGGCAGAAGTGATGGAACCTGGAGACAAACTGTAGGTGGGTGGCGGAGGAGGAGGATGAAGAATGACTCCACGCTCTCGACTCCAGCAGCCCATGGAAAGGGAAGGCTGGGAGGGAGCAGGCTGATAGCTTGACAGGTGAGGTTTGCTGGTGACAAGGAAGCCCAGTGACAGGCCAAGTGGGCAGATTCACACATTCTAACAGAGTTTGAAGCTCTTTGGGTGACATCAACATAGTATTTAAAGGAAAGGATTGGGGTCCCCCACCCCCCAGGCGCACACAGATCACAGGACAGAGGACTTGGGGGAGAAGCTCTAATGTACAGGTTCCAGCAGGAGAGGGGACCCAGAGGGTGTAGTGTCAGGACACCCCACGGGAAAAGTGACTAGAGAAATGAGAAATGAACAGAAAGCTGTCCTTGCTCCCTGGCACTACAGGATCACTGGTGGTCTTGTCTGGTCCAGCATCCTACAGTTTGCTCCCATCATACACTTCCCACAGCAGGCTTCACTGCTGCGCCCTGACCGTGGAAGTCTGGGCTTTCCCTGTGCGGAGGCTGGGAGCTTGCTGGCACCTCTGATCAAAGCTGTGCCCAGGGCTGCTCTCTGCATGGGTGCTGAGCACTCTGGGGTCCTGCACTGTATGTGCCCCAGGGCACTAGGGAGCCCTTTGATGCCAGCCCTTGCTGCCTGTCTGCTTCCAGCTTCCTTCAAAGAGATGGTTTGGAGTCTGCTGGTTTAGTAGATCCTGGCTTTCCAAACATCAGGTACCCACAGCTCTTTGTGGCATTAGAGGAACGAGGCAGTTTTGCTTACCCTGAGAAACCTGCTACAAGACCATTTCACACTCCTGTACCCTATGTCTTCTGTAAAAAAAAAAAAAAAAATCTGTTTGCTTTTTCTGTAACTTCTGCAAAATACTTCATTTTTTTTTTTTAAAAAAAAGGAAAAAAAAGCAGGAAATGACCTTTCAAATGTATTTGGAAATCAGTTTGGGGTTGTAATGTAATCTGCCCTAGCAATGAGGACTAAGAGTTATAGACTCAAGGAGACTGTAGCTCTTGGCACAGCCCAGGGCCTCTTCAGTTTTCAGAGCCTGGGAGAGCAGCAGAGACCCTAAAGAGATGCCATCCTGTGGGGATGAGAGTAACACCTGCAGGGCCTTCGGCCTCTGACTCAAGACCCCAGACTAGAAGGGCTTCTCCCTTCTAGTCTGGGTTTCAAGATCATCTGGGTTCCCCGAAAGCATCCAGATCCCACAGAGTTCCCCAGACCTCCAGGGATAAGGTAGAGAGCGTTGGTCTTTAGCACCGCACAGGCTCAGATTGATGTTACTAGACACACATGGGCTGTGGGCTCTGCCTGGATTCCTCCTGAGCCACCTTCATTTCGTGTGGGGTAGGGTGTTTTAGTTTGATCAACTGGTTTCTGAGAGGAAGTCTCCCTATGGGACTCTGTGTAGACTAGGCCAGCCTTGAACTTCTAGGCTTCCCGCTTCTCCTTTCCAGGTGCTGGGATTGTAGTCAGATGTCACCACACCTGGCACTTGACCTTTCTCTCTTTTTCATTTTAACCCCAAAGCCACTTCCCTGACTTACCATCTCTAACTGACCCATGTGTCCAGCTGGAGAACCCTCCTGTCTCCTTCCATACCCACTCATTGCTTTTTCTTGTCTGCAGTGTGTACCCCACACATGGGAAGGTGCCTGGCATATCGGTGGGGTGCAGTAGACAATGAAATGTCCAGTCTGGAAGAGACTTAGCGGACACACTCCATTATTCAGATGCGGGAAAGGAAGCTAGAAGAGGGTCTGGGAGTCTGCCCTCTGTGTGAGCACTGAGGATGGAGTAGGACCTTTACCGCTGTTAGGACACAGGGCCCAGCCTTTGCTCCTTCCACCTTGAGTCTAGAACACAGTTCATCACACCCTAAACTTGGCCTGTGAGCTAGGTCTGTCAAGTAAAATAGTGCACATGCTGGCCAGGATTGCCTACTGGTAGAATTCCTATTCCAGCCAGCAGTGACAGCACAGGAGAAGGAGGTGTAGCTTTTGACTCTCTGCGGCACTGTTAGACAGAGAGTAAACAAAGGAGCTGGGTGAAATGTCAGAAGGGAAGCTTTGCTGATACCTCAGCCACAGTGGGACACAGCAATGTTTTATTAATTGGTACCTCTCACATCGCATGGAACTTTCCAGCCCCTGTAAGCCTGTATTACTGTATCTTCACTTTGGCCCAGGAACTTAGGAGTGTTTTGGTTAGTCCCGAGCCTCTATGTCCCCAGTGGTAAGTAGGGAAGCTGGCCGAACAGCTGCACTAGATGAGTTCACCACAGCGCACCTGCAGCCTCTGACCTCAGTGATGTCCCGGGACCGCTCAGCTGACAGAGCTGTGAGCTCTGCACTAGGCGTTAGGACCTGTAGATTCTAGAACCTTGGGTATAGCACTCTCCTGTTGTTGTTGCTGTTACTACTACTTAGGATCAGGTCTTACGCTGTCACCTTGGCTGGTCTGGAATTCTCTTTGTAGACCAGGCTAGCCTCAGAACCCCCCCCCCCCTGCCTCCTGGGATTAAAGGAGTGTGCCACCGTGACCCTCTAGCATTCTCCTTTGAGCCTCAGCTTTTCCACGTAGCAAGAGGCTCTTCTAGATGAGCTCTGGAGTCCCCCTCAGTTTGACTCTGCCATAAACTTTTTCTTACTTACTGAGCATATACTATGGACTAGGCCCTGTTGTAATCCTGAATGCATCAAAGCTGTTGCTCTGCTGGAAATCCATGATGGGCCAGGGCTAAGGAGAGAAAGCAGCACAGACCCACGTGTTGCTGACCATTGATTGAGAACATTCTTTCATGTCATATGTGTGAATGCATCAGTGCATGTAGCCTTATTTTATTTTTTTAAGATAGGGTCTCATGTGGCCCAGACTGGCTTTGAGCTTACTATATAATCAAGAATGATCTTAGACTTCTGATCCTCCTGCCTCTGTCTCAGACATGCAGTCACACTCAGCTTTGCTTTACTCCTTTTGATCACTGAACCTTTCTGAGCCAGGGGTGACCACGAGCCTGACTGTTTTTCTGAGTGTCCCTCATGCCAGCAGAGGATGAAGGACCTGAGGGTGAGCCAGAGGTAGGGGTAGGGAGTGGATGAATATGCCAGAAGGAAAGCGCTCTCATAGGCCAGCCTGTGTGGAAGAAGTGAGCTGAGGGCCATAGAGGTTTGTCTTGGGCAGCAGGTTATGGAGGTAGCTCCTCACCCAGGAGAAAGAATAAACAAGAGGCCTGAGAAGGAACAGAATGTTGCTGTTCCTACGGGTGTCACCCAGGTGTCTGCATCTCAGCATGAAAGAGTTGATGCTGAGCAGGTGGACGGCCATGTCACCGGAGGGAGAGATGTGCAGAGCAGTGAGAGGAAACGGAGATGAGCTTGAAGGAGAGCTTGGGAGCACCAGTAGTTCAGGCACTTGAGTTCTTCTCATTTCTCAAGTAGAGTGTAGCGGAGTCCTACACCTACCACAGGGTGCTGATAGTGACCCAGCCTGGCTGCCAAGGAGTAGGACTCAGGCTGTTAGTAGTTCATTATTATTCAGTAAATATGAAGTACCCAGAGCATGCAGGCATTGGAAAGCCCTCCAGGGCACACTGGGAAACAGAAAAGAAAGACGGTGCTTGTCATTGTGGGAAGGAGATTATAAAAGAATGACCTGTGATCATTAAAACCTTGATTGTGTATACATTCCGTATTCACATGAAGCATGGGGCTGAGGATGGTTCAGACTCAGGTATTCTGTTTTAGCAGCACAGGATGGTTGAAATGGGAACGAAAATAAAACAGCCTGTGGAGGAAAATTGGGCAGGACTTAGGACAGTGAAAAAGCACAGAGCCTTTGATGTGGCATTTTTGCTTTTAAGGAAACAGGCTCCAGGTTTTGCGGGTGGGGAGTAGTTAAATTGGTCTGCAGCAGTGACCGCAGAGGATCATCATGCAGCTGCCAGCAACAGCTGAGGGCTGGGAGACTTTGGATGTATTTTTAGCGCTTTGATATCATCGTCGTACAGGGTTTCAGGGTAATTTGGACTTGTTTCTAAGACATATGCTTGAATGAAGAAAAGCAAGATGAAAAATTAAGTTTTGGCCAGACATGATAGTTCAAGCCTGTAATCCTAGCATCTGGGAAGCTAGAGCAGGAGGATTGCTGTGAGTTGGAGGCCCACCTGGGATATATAGTAAGTCCCAGCCCAGCCTGGTCCACAGTGTGAGACCCTTTCTCCAAAAGAAGAGAAAGGACTCCCAACAAGATGGCTTAGTGGTTAAAGTCTCCTGCCTCACAAGCCTGACCACCCAGAAGGACACAAGGAGAGAGCTCCGCAAAGATGTCCTCTGATTTCCATATGAGCAGTGTGGCTCCCAGACACCTACACTCACGCACTTCATGTTACATGCGTACACACACACACACACACACACACACACACACACACACACACAATAATAAAGATATAAAATGAAAATTTTGTTTGCAAAAATTTTAAGGGAAAAGGAAGGGAAAGACTTTGTGTATGACACAGACATTTCTGGGAGGACCCAAGATATAGTGTGCTGGGGAGAGTGTCTGGAGTAGGGTGGAGACACCCAATTCTTGTACCTTGTGAGTTTTATTCCTCTTGTACACATATCTTAAAACTTGATAATTTATGGGCTAGGGTTGTAGTTCAGTGGTAGAACACTTGCCTAGCATGCAGAAGGCCTTGGGTCACATCTCCAGCATTAAAAATAATTAATAATAAAAACATAACTGTTTCCCTAAGGAAGATTTAGAAAGTAAGCCTGGTGTGGTGCATACCTGTAATCCCAGCAGTTGGGAAATAGAGGCAGGGAGATCAGGAGTTTAAGGCCAGTGGTGGTTATATGGTAAAATCAAGGCCAGCTTGGGCTACACAAGACCTTGTCTCAAAAAGGTAGAGAAAATACAAAATACTTGAAAATCACTCATAATTTAAATATTCGCTATGTGATTATATGATTTTATTTCACTTAACAGTATACATGAATATTTCCTCGTGTTTGTCTATCTGTTGAGACAGGATCTTGCTATGTAGCCTAGGCTAGCTGAACCTGAGATCATCCTCCCTTGGCCCCCCAGGTAGCTGTGATTCCAGGTCTATGCCACCACAGGGTGAAGAATATAGACGTGAAAGAAACGTGAGCTTAGGTGTTGGTGTGAGAGCTGAAAACTCCCCAGAGCTGTGTTTGGAATCACTGTTCCCTGAGGGATGGGGACAGATGCTTTCCAGGACTGGGTCTGGGGCTTGACAGTGATCTTTCTCAGTGCCAGCAGCATCAACTTTCTGCCTGTGCCGCTCATAGGAGCAAGGTCAGAGCCCCAGGGAGTATGTCCCAGAGAGTGGCGGGCATTTGAGATTAGCAGGTAACTCCATCTGCTGGTGTCAGATCCTGGAGATAGGCAAGAACAGTGTAGCACTCTGTGGCAGCAGAGCCTTCCCCTGCAGCCCGTGGAGTCATTCTGTCATCCCATAGATAGGTAGCAGGGGGAGAGAATGGCTGGGTGGGTGGATGAAAAGCAATGTGATCCAGGTTTATTTATAGAGCACTCCTCTTCTGTAGCAGGTGCCGAGTGGAGCATCTTGGAAGGAAGCCGCAGAGCATGTTGGCTCAGCTGCCAAGCTCAGGCCTTTCAGTCTGGTGCATTGAATATCCAGACACAAATCCTCCTTTTCATGGAGGAAACAGGCTGCAGCAGATGGTGTGCCCTGCCCAGGGTTTGACCCATCCCATGGGCAGCTGGTGTCACATGGGGAAACATCTGAGCCTGAGAGCCACATGGATCTATCTGCCTGAGACCTTTCCCAGTCAGGTTATAAAGCTACACAGTGCTTATTTACTGGGTGCGGCCATTGAGAGTGATGGCTATGAACCGAGCCTGGTGACTGTCCTGTCACTCTTTCCGCTGGTGGCATTGTTATTTGTAGTTGTTCCTACGGTGTTATCACCATTGCAACAGGCCATTTGCCTGAACTGGGGCTTTGAACAGTTTCCCTAAAGGAAGGGGAGGCTGAGTGGCTAGCAGAAGGAACCACCTCCAGGAATTCCTTCAGCTGAGGCTATCACCACAGCTGAGACCACAGCCAAGAAATCTAGGCGGGGTGCGCCATCTGCTGGATGCAGTGGGGACTGCTCACACAGAGTTTGTGTGCCCCCTCCATCTCCTCATGCCTCCATTTTACAGGTGGGCAGACTGGCCCAGAGAGGGATAGGGTCTTTGCTCCAAAGAATAGGCTGTGGTGTACGATGTGTACATATACATGTGATGTATGAGATGATCCCTAAATAATTACTGTGTCCTCTCTTTGCTCAGAGGGTTGTCTGCCGCAGTTCCTGGTTTCACACCTTTGTTTCCTCTCCAGCCTCCTCATGTGCCTGCTCCACCTTTCCCACTGGAGGGCGCACGGAAAACTTGACGCCAGCCAGGCGATTGACTAGTGAACAGTTGCTTTCCACCCACCTGGTATCCCACATGCTCCTCTGTGGGTCCCATTTCAGTAGCCACACCTCTATCTCCTGACTCATGTCAGAAACCAAAATTCCCTGTCAGCCAGACACTGCCCACATGCTTGTTCCTCAGGTTGTGTCTAGAATCCATCTCAGGCCTGCTTGATCCCTGCTGCCTTCTCACACCTGACCTCCCCTGAAGCCTCCTAACCTACTCCCGTCCAGGCCCTGCTCTACACAGACGTTAGAATTGTCTTTGAAATACACAGCTTATCCTCATGACCTACGACCCCTCTGGGATGTGGTCTGCCTCCGCCCACCCTCAGGGCCCTCGGTGTCACTGTCCCCTCCTGCACGACCTTTCTGCTCTGCCACTCTACCCATTGTCCTTCCTCAGAGCAGGACTTGCTGTTCCCTTCCTTAGAACACTCTTTGCCTCTCTCTTTTGCCATTTTTAAATTTTACTTTGGGACAGGGTCTCATTCTATTATCCCAGAGCTCAACATGCAGCTGCATAGCTCAGGCTGGCCTCAAACTCACAACGGTCCCCCTGCTTCAGTCCCTTGAGTGCTGGGATTACAGCATGGTATAAGCCACCACGCCCAGATTCTTCCCACACCATCCTTGGATCTTGACTGCCGTGGTACTTCCTGATTCCAAGTCTTGGCTGGGTCCTGGCCATCCCTGTAGTACCCTTGAAGCCCTGAACACGTGGTCATGACCTAAGCCATGGTAGCTTGATGCTAAATACAGTGACCTCTAAGCTCTGTGAGGTGGGGGAATGGTGCTGGCTGTTCTTTGCGCCCTCTGTAGCCCCAAGACAGGGCCAAGCACATGATATGGTAAGCATAGAAATGCTGGTCATCAAATTTACTTTGAATGAAGATTGAATGCATGCTCTTTTTAAAGATATTTTTTACATTTATTTCATCGTGTGTGTGTGTGTGTGTGTGTGTGTGTGTGTGTGTGTGTGTGTTTGCGCGTGAGTGAAGGTACGAAGGTGTGAAGGTCAGAGGACAGTTTACAGGAGTCAGTTCTCTCTCTACCATGTGGTGTCTGGGGATTGAACTCAGACCATCAGGGGTGGTGGCAAGCCCATTTATCCACTGAGCCATCTTCCTGGCCCTCACACATTTTTTTTTTCCTCTCTCTAATAAAACAAGGTCTCTCTACATAGCCCTGGCTGTCCTGGAACTCGCTGTAGGCCAGGCTGGCATAGAGCTCACAGAGATCTTGCCTCTGCCTCCATTTCTGAGATGACCGCCATGCACCACCCCCTGGCTCCATGCTGTTCTCTAAGATGTGGATAGTGGTCTAGCTGGGACTACAGCGGTTTCCGCCCTTTTGTTTGTTGCTTTCTTCTCAGTTCTCAGTGGAAAAATAGTCATGTCGTTTTGTCAGAGGATGCCAGTGCCTCACTTCTGCTCTCCTGCTCCTGTCCCTACAGGCTGAGGAGCGATGCGACAGGCATGATGGAGGTTGAGTCCTCCTACTCAGACTTCATCTCCTGCGACCGAACGGGCCGGCGGAATGCAGTCCCTGACATCCAGGGTGACTCAGAGGCTGTGAGCGTGCGGAAACTAGCTGGAGATATGGGCGAGCTGGCACTTGAGGGGGCAGGTCAGGCCAATGCCCAGCATCCCGGTGGGCAGGTGGGGAGGTGGGGAGGTGCTCTGCTAGCTCTTGCTAGTCTCCAGGTTCTGCACTTTCTCAGAGAAGTGTTTTTAAATTGGGGCTGTTATTGATCAGTGGCAAAGCCCAGCCAATGTCTAAGTTGGAGAACGTCAGCATCTTGGTCCTGAGGGCTCCAGTCAGCATCTAAGGCACTTCCCTTCTCCTGCTCCCACTCCACCACCAAGCCCTGTCAGCTCTCTGTGATCTGTCCTAACTCCCTCGTGCCTCACCCTCTCTCCATCCCCATGGCTACCATATTGCCTGCTCTTCACTAGGAAGCCCTGCCCTTCTTGCTCAGCAGACAGCAGGATTAGTTAGCCATCCAGTCCTGTCAGGCTTCTGCCCCAGACTCCCTGATAACACCTCAGAGCCAAGACACTCTTCAGTGCTCCCAGAAGTCACGCACTGCTTGCCGGCTGCCTGGCCTTGGGTCTATTTGTGCCTTGTTAACCACACCTTACCCCACTCAGCCATCTTTGTCTAGTTCTCTGTCGTGGTGCAGAGCATCCTTGTCAGGGCCTTTACTTCACTGTTGCCCATCAGAACATCCCCAATGGAGCGAGGGCCGCTTGCTGGCCCTTTACTCTCAGGCCCAGCTTAGCAGACGCTCTGAGTGGCCTCTGGGAGCTGATGGGCTGCCCCAGCCATATTACTCTCAAAGGTCTCAGTTTGTTGACTTTGAGCTCCAGGAGAGAGGGGCCTCTGTTCTTCCTGCACATGGCAGGCAGTTGGTGACCGCAGGCTGAATGACCCAGTGAAGAAACCAAGAGGAAGCACCCAGTATTGCCTGGGATATCCTGCTCCCCACTTCTCCCTCTGTTCTCTTAGAGACTCTGCTCAGCTCAACTCCACAGATAGCTACAGACCCTTCCTTGGGAAGCTTTCCCTACCAGTCCTTCTCTGCTGCAGGCACCAAGGCCATGCTTGCCATACCACTTCCCACAGTGCACTGGGACTTCCTCCTGTGTTACCCAGGAGCAGTCAGACCTTGCAGGGCCATAACATTGTCCTTACCTGGGGGGCTCTAGTCTTGAATTCTTGGTCCTTATTACCCAGAAGTGACTTAGGAGGACAGAACAGAGAAGATGTTGGGGGCAGGAACCCAGCTTTTCATATGATAGGTCAGCTGAGGTCGGGAGAAATTGGGAGGTTTCCTAGGTTCCCCCAGCAAATGAGCATAGTTAGTATGACAGTCTCTATGCCTTGAGAGAGTGTCCTGCCTCTCACCCCCTCTCGGCCTCGCTTGTGCTGGTCCCTACTTTTTGCTCAGGTGTGGACAGCTCCACAGGGCTCATGCCACATCCCCATGCAGCTTCAACTCTGATTCCACACACCATGCTCTCTCTTCCAGCCAGAGGAAAGGCCTGCAGGCTCTCAAAAGCTGTGATGGGCTTCTTCAACTGCCTGCTCCACACATGTGGTTGCTTCTCATTGTGGTGCTGTTTGTGCCCAGGCCTTCCTTGACCACAGCTCGTTCCTGGCAGAGGAGCCCCTTTTCTCCCTTTGTCTCCATGCCCTGTAAGCACAGCACCCCCTCTGAACTTGGCTGCTCCCGCACAGCTGTTTCATGCCCTCTGTGACTAGCACTGTGGCACGTGACAGGTACCTACTCAGTGGCTGCTCACTGCCTAGCCGAATGAGCAGTGTGCCCAGCTGGCACACTAGGCACGGTGCCAAGGGTTTCTTCAAGGCTGCTGTGCTCTGTTCAGCTCTGGTCGGCTTTGTTCGCTGCCTTCCACCCTGGCCATCAAAGCCACTAGTCCCTCAGACATGCCCTACAACACTGTTGCCCTAACTGAGCGTCTGTGGCGTTTGGGTCCTCCCAGTACATGATGCTTGCTAGCCACAGTGACTGGTGTCTAACAAGGAGACATGGAGACAGAACAGTGCTTGCTGCCAGGGATCGGAGCAGCTTTGGTAGAGTTGGGGCAAAGCGACCAGCTATGAGAAGCCTCTGTGAGGAGGCCTCACAATAAAATGTCTCCAGGCATTTCTGAGCCCAACAGACTCACAAAGACAGAGGACAGAGCCTTAATGCCACCCCTGAGATTCTGACCCAGCAAGCCAAGGGCCCCAGAATTTTTCTCTGTCACAACTTCCAAGGGTAATACATAACTTGAGCAGGACAGGGTATAGTCCTCAAAGGCTTAAGAGGTCCTGGCTACCTGGTCTTCCCAAGCCTCTGGCCTGTTCTGTGTGTGAGCACTCTCCAGTATGATGTGTATGAATCTGTCTGTTCCTGGTGTCTTCTCAGACAAGGAGCACAGATGATTCTTTACTTTGCCTAAAGGAAGAGAAGCCACAGGCTAGCCATGGGAGTGACAGTGCACTGACCCTGGGCAGCATGGTTTCTTTCATCTCTGGGGCTGGCACAGAGAAAATATGATTGTTAGAGAGAAATTAGGGTCACATCTTATGCTCCAATAAGCCAGATTCAGATGTCAGTCCCCAGTATGACAATTAAAAGAACCAAATTAGGAGCTGGAGTGATGGCTCAGTGGTTAACACCACTTGCTGTTTCTATCAAGGCCCCAAGTTTGGTTCCCAGCACCCACATAGCTGCTCACAGCCATATGTAGCTCCAGTTCCAGGAGATCCAATGCCCTCTTCTGGCCTCCAAAGGTACCATGCATACATGTGGTACACATACATACAAGTAAAACATGTATACACATACATGCAGGCAAAACACTCATAAAGTAAAAATACATTTAAAAAAATTTTAAGAGCCAATTTAACATAAAGATCAGGAAAAGGTAATTTATTCAGCATGGCCACATTGGGAAGGAGGGACAAAGAGATCAAGTGACCCTTCCAAG
>CABHPP010115416.1:0-12810 GCA_902168425.1 Peromyscus attwateri
TTTTTATTAACTGCGGGTTGGCTGGCCATAAGGATCATAATCTACACTTTTAAAGGAATAGAAAGAAATTTTGTGTAAAGGACACTGTGTCAAACACCAGGCCCTTATGTGTGCACGTACATTTGTGTTTGTGGCTCCTGGGATGTCACTGACATGTATGTTTTGTGCGAGGTTATGGTGAAGGAAGTGAGGTTTCTATGAGATGAGGAGCCGACCTTTCCTTTGGTTGAATGTGGGGTCAAAGCCTACAGATGCCCCTAGTGAGTTCCTCCAAGAAAAGCTGGCCCCAGAGGCAGACAGGGATGGAGGTGGGTGGGGTGGCAGGGCAGGAGAGGACTGGGCAGTGAGGGGTGGGAACATCCTCCTGAGGGTAGCCTGCTGAGATGGTGGCAGTTTTACCCCAACCTCCAACACCATGTGGTCCTGAGAATGCCTTCTGCCCTGGGAGGGGTCACAGGACATGTGAGTCAGGGGCACGACTGAGTTGTGGTGGCATGCTAAGATCCGTCCAGCGCCGCTTCTGAGGCCACCCTGGGTTTTGTGTCTCATAGCAACAGCAATGGTAAGGTTATCCCACTCAATATAGAGCAGCTTGCCCAAGGCCACATAGCTGGGACCTGGCTTTGGGGTTTGCACCTAAGTAATTAGCCACAGTCCCACTGTGACTGGGGGTAGGGATTGATATTGTTATGAGCCTGCCAGGGGTACAACCTGATCAAAACCCAGCCCTGCCTGCTATGGGAAGAGTTTAGTCTTCCATTTCTTCCTGACTCCTCCTCCATTTTCAGCTGTGTGACCTTGGGTAACCTGCTGACCCTTTCTGGGACTGATTCCCTCAAGCCTGTACCATGTTAGGCCTGAGTGAGATGACCCAGGAAAGCCACCCTCAGGTGTGTGATGCCCGAGAAACCCCTGCTGACACAAACCCCTCTCTAACCCCTCAGGGGGAACGCATCTGCCTGATCCGCAAGGTGAATGAACATTGGTACGAGGGACGTATCACCGGCACAGGACGCCAAGGCATCTTCCCGGCCAGCTACGTGCAGATAAACCGGGAGCCCCGGGTCCGGATCTGCGATGATAGCCCCCAGCTCCCTGCATCACCTCACCTGACAACCACTGCCCGTGTTGCCTGTCACCCTGGCTCCCCCTCAGTACAAGTGGACCCCACTGACTGGGGAGGTCGGACCTCCCCTCGCCGCTCTGGCTTCCCCTTCCCCATCACCCTCCAGGAGTCCAGACCCCAAACCCAGGTGAGGTGGCCTGCTTCTCACACTGCCTTCCTAGCCTCTCACTGGTCCACACTGGTAATCCTTCCTGGACAGCCTCCGGACGAAGAAGCGAGGGGCTGGGCAGTACCTAGCATGGCCCCATCTTGATTTGGCCCTAATCCTCTTGAGGTGGTTCCCGATCTCTGGTCCTCCAGCTCAGAGAGGCATGGGCAGGGCCTAGCTCTATGTGGACCAACTGGGGTGCCGGGCTAGACCTCCTGAGCCTCCAAGATGCCACTTTTCAGTGCATGTCTTTGCTAAGTAGTGCTAGCTAGGTATCAGGGCTCTGGTGCTTGCTTGCTGTGTGGCCCACGAGCAAGTGATTTATACTCTCTGGGTTTGAGTCACCCTGTGTAGAAAAGCTAATGGTTCCCACTGGAGGAGATAGATGGGTAGGTCTGAGCAAAGGTGTCTGGCAGCCCTTCATCATGCCCTTGGCCCTGGGCTCACATGTTCACAGCACGCCTCTCTGAGCAGGTACAGCTGCTCCTGGCTCCTCCTTGGACCTGTTTTGTCCTTGCTGGTGCTCAGAAGTCCAGCCACTCACCCTGCCTGGGGCCTGGGCCCACAGCCAAGTCCCTCTGGAGTGAGCTAGTCAGAGCCCACCCTCCTGGGCCTGAGAGTTTAATGAAACAGCATGAAAACTGCTCCTACTTCTCCCTCACACCTCCTCTTCGTGACCCTCCTTCCTTCCCATGAACCCCCAGAGTCTCAGCACTCCTGGACCAGCCCTGTCCCATCCACGAGGCAGCAGCCGTCCCGTAGATCTGGGGAGCTCCTCCCCAAGCACCACAGCGATACACTGGACTCCGTGAGTACCAGCTGAGGATGCTTGCTCTGGGTGGGAGTTGCTGGCAGGCAGTACTAATCCCAGGTCCTACCCTCCTTCTCCTGTAGGTTGGGGAAACTCCTAAGTAAAGCTCGTCTTTTGGTGCTTAGGTGATGGGGAGAGGGGACCCGGAGTGACAGCTCTTGGTAGAACTGTCAGCAGGTCTGGGAAGGAGCCCAAGGCCTCTCTGGCTGCCATGCCGCCATTTCCCACAGGTACCGAGCTATGTACCAGTACAGGCCCCAGAATGAGGATGAGCTGGAACTTCGTGAGGGGGACCGCGTGGATGTCATGCAGCAATGTGATGATGGCTGGTTTGTGGGTATGTGGCCTGTGGAGGGGAGGGCAGGCCAGAAAGAGGAATCTCATGGTCTCCCTGGAGACTTGAGTGGCAGTGCTGAATCAGTTAAGACTCATAGCCAACACCCCCACCTTACCCTCTGTCCCAAAGAGAGGCAAGGCCTGGGGAAAACTGTCTCAGTATGTGCTCAGTGATAGTCACATTTGGGACAGGCTTCCTGACTTCCAGACCCCTGCTCCTTCTCACCGCATACCACGGCTTCCTCAAGCAGGTCTTGCATCCAGGGTCTTCTGCCCTGCCCCCGCCCGCTCCCACAACCTGGGAAACGATATAATATCTCAGCCCTTGACTACTGGCCCAAGACATTGCGCTTTAAGGCCTAAGACCCAAAGCCTCATGTTGCTCTTGTCTGGTGCCAAGTGACCTACCCACCAGACTCCCCAAAGTGGGCAAGCCTTGTATACCCTTGGCTTCAGAGGAGAGGCCAGGGAGAGAAGTGAATGGCTAGAAGCCCTCCTCCTGACAAGCAGACTTTGAGGACCACAGTATTGAAGCACGGCATGGGCAGAGGTGTTGTAGGAACAGACCCTTGATAGTACAGTCTCCTCTTTCTGGTATGATTCTTGGTGGCTTGTCATACCACAGACGTTAGTGGTCCTTGCCTCTCCTTTTACTCGTACTTTTGAATTTCTTTTATACCACGAATGAAGCCATAAAGCTATGGGGAATGACTTGGACCTGTGATGTCTGGTATAAGAGTATTCAATAGCCACATGTGGCCACCTACGTATAGATTAGTTAAAAAGAAAGAAAATGAAAGGCCCTCTGTCGTCCCAGCACATTTCAAGTACATTCCCTCCTTCACCCCAGGACACGTGTGTCTCCTCCAGTGGTCTTAGCAAGCCAAGAAGCCTGGCTTACCATCCCAGCTTCTACCCCTAGGCAGCCCAGTGCTCATCTCTGAAATGAAGGTGTTCTACTAGATCAGTGGGTTCGTCCCGCAGACGGTCTGTGATTCATCTTCCCAATTCGTGGTTTTTTCAAAGAAGCATGGAGTTGGTGCTGTGTGCAAAGTTGTCTTCCCTGCTTGGTTCACAGTCGCAGCTTTGCATATCTAAGCTTGCGCCGCCAGGGGGCAGGAATGAGCAGAGGAAATCAAGTCCTTTCCCTGAGAACCTGATTCCACTTGCAGTTCCAGGTTCTGTCAGCGGAGGGCGCGCCCTAACCCGCGGTAACCTGCCTTTCCCTTTTTTCAGGTGTCTCCCGGAGAACTCAGAAATTTGGGACATTCCCTGGAAATTATGTAGCCCCGGTGTGAGTGGTCTCCATGGCAATTTGGAGCCAACGAGGATGGGGTGGGGAGCAGTAGCACTATGGGAGGGAGAGAGACCCCCCACATCCTCCTTCCCCCAGGACCTGTGCTCCCAGCATCTACAGAGACCCCAGCAACCTTCCCTCCAAACCCCCTGGAAGTCCCCTGGACTGATTCCCACCCGTGAGTCACAGGCATTCCTTTGACAGCCCCCCCTCACCACCCCTCAAAATACAGACGTCTGCTCTGATGTGGAGACTGTCTCCAGGCCTTATTGAGACCAGACCCCCAGGCCCCCATCCCCCCAGCGTTTCCCCTAATGGGGACTGGCTCCCATTCACCCCCATGGGGTTCCTCTAATAAGGACCAGCCTCCTACCCTGGTAGAGACCAAAGGACTCCTCCCATTTCTCACCAGCTGGCCTGCCACCATTTTACCTTCTGGCCTCCAGCTGGGCTTCAAACCAAGGTGAGAAACACCTTGTCAGCCTTCAAAGCCCAGTGAGAGGCCTTGCTTCTAGGCTTCCTCTTCCCAGAGGCTACTGACCCCCTGAGGACCTCCCCATGTACTCTGAGCCCTTCCGACTAAGGCCCACAGTTGCCCTGACCTATCTATCAGAAGATAGATTCACAGGGAGATATGCTTGCTGCCCTCATCCCCAGGTCTTCCCAGTATCTAGGTCCCCTCTGGAAGAGAATGTACAATAAACACGGATACCGGGGATATACACAGCTGCATCGTTTTCCTTTGGGTGGGTGTGGCGGGGTGGGGAGGACTCTGCCCATTTAGGAGTGTGGGACTTCTGTCATGGGTAGTGGCTTGAGGTAGGAGGGCCGACTGTATGCAGGAGGGGAGTAGATCACCCATGTCTCCTGTCTCAGCAGGAATGACAGGCAGAATGGACCGGCTCCAAGGACCAGCTAGATCAGAGGTGCTGAGAACTGGTGTCAGCGGAGACAGGGCAGGGCTGATGGGAGGGAGAGTCCAGAGCTGGGGACGGATATGCGTTCTTCATTCGGGAGCTGTTACCATGTGGTGGCTGAACTTAATGACGTTTCTAACTGTTCCCCACTTAACGCTCCCCACGAACACTCCATCTCCACACCAAACTCTGGTGGTGTTCTTCTCTGGGCTCACGATTTTTTTTTTTTTTTTTTGGTTCATTGAGCATTCAGTTTAGAGAATGAAACTGGAGTGGGTGGGGCAGAGGTAGCCAAAGCAACTCTTCTCACCCAAGGGCTTGGTGGCCTCTGGGGACATTAGCACATCCTGGGCCCGGCCTTTCCTCCAGAAAAGGAATTCTCTTTGTCGCTGAGTCAGAGTCTGACTCCACGACCCAGGTTGGCCTGGAATTGGAGGTAAATCTCCCGTTTAGGCCTCCACTACAGCCGCCACACCCACGGATCGGCAGCTGCACTCTCGGGCTGTTGCTGGCCGGTGAGCAGGCAGTAAGGGACTGTGCCTGTGTGTCACCAACCTAAACAGTACACCTGCCTGACGGGAGAGGAGCTCAGGAATTCAGAGGCCACATCCTTATTGGAGGCTGCCGCCAGCTCAGCCTCATCCCATCCCATCTATCAAGTGCCCTGACAGTCCCTGTCCAGAGGCCCCTGGAGGAGGACAATCACTTGGGGATGACTTTGGGGTGGCCTAGGGTTGGGCTGCTTCTATGTTCTTCCTGGTACTTCTGTCTCCTGGGCCTGTCACTTAAGGTGTCCTTACCCTGGGGCAAGTGGGTAGAGTTAGTGACTGACATGCAGAGCGGCGACCTGGCCCTGGCTGGTTCCTTGAGCCTGGGTGTGGCTTGGACCCCAGCCAGGGTGGTTAAACAGCTGCTTGCAGAACGAGACCTGCGTGCCCTTATGCCCTCCTCCATTCAGTGCTCATCTCGGTCTGGTTCTAGATTGGCCAGTCCCTCCCATTGCCCAGAAAGGATGAGTCGCGGGGGCCCTGCTGGTCTGCTTTTGACCCCTCACCCTAGCTTGTTTTATGTCCCTTGGTGCCCTCATGAAACATCTCAGGGTTGAAACTTTTTCCCTGAGCAAATACCAAACCTTCTCTTTGACAAGGCTCCAGAACCTCTCCCCCAGCCACCAGGCAGGCCTGTGAGATGGCCACGTTGGCACCTTGGCCTGGTGAAGAGAGTCTGAGGCTGCTGGGGTGGCCCACCCCTCAGACAGGTGAAGGATATGACTTGCACCCAGGACCCAGAATCATTCAGAGCAGGACAGGTCCTTTCTGCATGTCAGAGTCATGCCCTTGGTCAGTCGACTTTGTAGCGGGATTTGTGAATACTCCACCCAGAGCGGGGAGGCCTGCGGCGGACTAACCTGTGGTGTTTTCAGAGCCTGTCTGAGGTACCCTTGAGGGTCCCTGAAGACAGCATTGCATAGTTCCTGGCAGATGGTGGGTGCTCAATAAAGACTTGTTAATGAAGAATATTGTTTGAATCATTGATTGGGTGAAATGAATTCTGTTGCCTTCTCTCCCTACCACACCCCTTAACTTTTAAGTTTTGTAACCCTTGAACTTCTTCTGTGGGAAATCCTCTGCAGAGCAGGAGGGTGAAACGGACATCACCACATGGAGAAACTGGGGACTGCCTGTCCTGGTTTTCTTTCTCTGTTGCTGTGATAAAACACTGTCACCAGGGGTTTTTTTTTTTAAATTTATTTTTATCTTTATGTGCCTCGGTGTTTTGCCTGCATGCATATCTGTGTGAGGGTGTTGGACCCTGGAGTTACAGACAGTCGTGAGCTGCCATGTGGGTGCTGGGATTTGAACCTGGGTCCTCTGCAAGAGCAGTCAGTGCTCTTAACCGCCCAGCCATCTCCCCAGCCCATCACCAGGCTTTCTATGGCTGTGATAGAACATGACCAAAAACACCTTGCGGGAGAAAAGGGTTTATTTCAGCTTCCAGTTCCACATCACAGTCCATCGCCAAAGGAACTCAAGGCGGGAACTGAAGCGGAAGTCGTGGAGGAACACTGCTGAACGGTTTGCTCTTTATGGCTCGCACGGCCTGCTTTACTTATACCACCCAGGCCCACCCGCTCAGGTATGGAACCGCCCACACTGGGCTGGGCCCTCCTGCATCAGTCAGCCATCAAGAAAATGCCCCCACAGACATGCTCACAGGACAGTCTGAGGGAAGCAGTTCCTCAGTTGGGGTTCCCTCTTCCCAGATAACTCCAGTTTAGTCAAAAACTCAGCAGCAGCACACTGCCCAACAGCACACAGTTAAAGGCAGCTGAGACACTTGAGGGTAAGTAAGGTACTATAACCCCAAGGCAGTGCTTGCCCTAGCTGAGGTCCTGCTCAAGAGGCTCCCAGGAGGCTGAGGGTGGAGCTTAAACAGAGGGTACGTCCAGGTCTAGGGCCTCAGGTTCAATCCCCAGCACCAAGGCAAACATTACAGGCTTCCAGTCTAGCCGGGCAGGGAGCAGAGGAATGGCCCCCTGGATTAGTCAGTGGTAGGACCATTTACCTGCCCAAGAGGTGGTTGTGGGAGGTGGGGCCAGGGAGGTGACTGGAAGCAGGCCGGCTGAATGGGAAGTGCCAGGGACTAGGAACCACACCAGCTCTTTGTAGGTGAGGAGGATGGCGAGGGTGGCGAGGGCAATCCTCTTGGGGAACTCGGAGGGAATGACTCACACCTGAGGCAGGCAGGTTACAGCTGTATTCCACAGGTGTGCTCCTCGGTGTGTGCCAAGTTGTAAGAGTAACTGAAGAGGCAGAAGGCAGCTGCGTGGGCCCTGAACTCCCCAGGGCAAGAGTTGCCAGGTATAGCTCTGGGGGACCCTCTGGTCAGATGGCTCCTCCTTCCTGGGCCTGCACCTGCCCACCCCACCTTCCTTTGTCCCGTTGGCCTGAGCCCTGGAGCCTGGTAGAAGGGATGGGGCAGACTCGGGGTCCTTGGTGATGGTTGGAGTTGGCCCATGCCAGGCAGGCTAGCTGGGAGAGGAGGTGCCTGGTGACCCTGCCAAGCGCTCTCCATCTCCTCTGGGTCTGGGCATGCCTTCCTGCTCAGGGTAGGCTTGGCTTGCCGGTATCTGAGGCTAAGTCACTGCGCTGGCAGCACAGAGCCATCAGTGGGGCGTCTGCCCGGGACAAATAGGAGGATGGAGGGATGGCTCAGGTTTGGGGTTTGTGGGTATCGAGACCGCAGCTGCGCCAACATCGGAGCCAGGAGTGGGCAGAGGACCACGGACAAGTCCACTGAGCCAGCGGTTGCCTGATAGAGGCCTCGATGTCGCGGTCCCTTTTCCTATTGTGGGGTGGTACGAAGTCTCCCCGTAGTCTGCGCATGGTGGGGAGGGTCTGTCATTTGAACCGGTCCCCTGTCCTCAGGGACAGTCCGGAGGATGCGGGCACCTCGGAAGGGTCTCAGCCTAGAGGCGGCTCGGGGAGAGTCTGCTTCCCCCGCCCCCACGCCCACTCCCAGCTCCCCCGCAAGGCGCGGGCCAGGTGGCGGCGCCCCGGCTCGGCTCGCAGCGCAGAGGAGGCGGCTTCCCGGGCCAGGGGCGGCGGCAGGGGCGGCCCCGGGATCACATGGGCGGAGGCAGGTCCCGGAGCCCCGGGCGAGCTCTCCCTAGAGTCGGACAGACGGCTGCGGTGGAACGGCGGCGGCGGCGGCGGCTCCTCGTCCTCACTCCCTGGGTCCTTCCCTCCCTCCTTCCCTTTCCCGGCGGGCCTGGCCGCCCAGCGGGACAGGCGGGCGGCTGCCAGGTGAGCGCGCGCCCACCTGCACCCTCCGCGGGCCACCGCCCTCGGGGAGCTCCACCTCGCCGGAGCCTCCAACCCTTGGCCCAAAGCCCCTCTTCCCTGAAGCCTCTCTTCGGCCTGGGTACCGGGTGATTTGGCTTGGCCTTTGACCCGGGCACTCGTCCTCTAGTCTGGGGCCTCCGGGGTACTTTGGCCTTGGTGGGAAGGTGGCTTGAGAACTGGTGCTGGGGACAGCCAAGCTGACGTGCTAGGCAATTCCCGAACTACTCGCAGCACTGGGTCCACTGGCCGGCTCAAAGGTCTGAGAGTCTCAGGGCGTTTGCAGACTTTTCAGCGATCAGCCTCAGGCACGCACGGTGGCTGGGCCTGGGTGAAAAGGAAAGCCAGTTGCCTGGGGACAAGACAGTGGAACTGCTGGTCTGGCCAACCCCCTCCCCTAGGCCTTGATGTTCTTGAGATATTGGACAGTACTTGCTGACTCCGTACCTCCCCAGGGACAGTCTCAGGATGGGTGCTGGGCTGGGTGGTGCTCAGCCTGGCATTGCAGCTTCCTGACTGGGTTGACTCCTGGCTCCAGACCTAGAAGCTCAGGAAATCCTAGGAGGGCCTGGTAAAAAAAAAAAAAAAAAAAAAAAAAAAAAAAGGCTGCGGATGGGAAGCTTGTGGCCAAACTGGCAGCACCATGAACTTGCCCTGCTGGCCAGCACCGGGGTGGGTGTGCCTCCCTTGGCGGATGAGCTTTGGCCTCCTTGCTCAAGCTGTTCAGAGGGCAGCAGGCCCCTAGAGAAGGTAGTAAAGCTTCCTCTTGCTCATCTGAACCCACTTGTCAGGCCTGGGCAGGTAGCCAAGGTGCCCCTCTGAAAGTCCTTGGTCTGATACCTGCCAGTCCCAGGCCTGGCTAACTTCTTGCTGGCTGGTGGGGGCCACCCCAAGGCTTGCTGTCCTGTCCTCCTGTGTGGAAAGCTCCACTCTACACAGAGCGTGCCGGAAGTATCTTGTGCTCTTAGTTTGGGGGACAGGAAACAAGCCCTTGAGGTACTGAAGCAGGGGTGGGGGGTGGGGTGCAGATAACCTCTACCACCTGCTAATTCCTTCTCACCGTTTTTCCCCCACACACTTGTAGGGAAGTCTGGCAGCCTGCCAGTGGGACTACTGCTTCTCTTAGGGGACCTGCTAGGCCCAAGAGCCTAGAAGGGGGAACTCGGAGTGAAGGCCTCCCAGGGTGGGGGGAAGTGAAACTCTCTGGAGAGGGAGGGACTTAGTCACTTCCTCTACCACCACCAACCACCCAGGCCCAGGCCCTGCTGGGCAGCTCTGAGACCTGTCACCCCATCTTCTCCCTTTTCTTTGGGGTGTGTTGAGGGAGCGGGTCCCACCTCCCACTCGCTCATCTCTTCCTCAGGCATGGCGCTGACTGTGGATGTGGTGGGGCCAGCCCCTTGGGGCTTCCGCATTAGTGGAGGCAGAGATTTCCACACACCCATCATCGTGACCAAGGTAAGGACTGTTTTTAGGAGATAAGGAGCTAGCTCCCCCCTGAAAATGAGGGGTGTCTTGTTCCCCACAGGTACTTCCCCCAATTTGTTCTGGTGCCTGAGGCTTGCTCTGGGCAGTGTTGGCCAGGGGGGACAGCTGTGCTCTGTTGCCATGGGTATGTGAGGTCTCCTTCAGGAAGGCCATTAGGAAGTGAAGGAGGAAGGCCGAGGACAGGGCCTGCCCTTTGCCTTACAGTCTTGAAACTCACACCTGTTGGTGGCCAGTTCTTGGTAGGTTGGTAGTTTCTTTTCCACTCAGGCCCGGGTCCTGGCTGGAGTGCATTCATAGCCACGGCTGTATTTAGTCAGCCACCTGCAAGGTGTGATTTGCATGGGCAGGGTTCTCTGTCCAGAAAATTCCCAAGTTCAGTTCCTAACATTCTGCCGTCACATTCCTTGGGAGGCTCGTGTTTGAAGGCCAGTGTGTGTGTGTGTGTGTGTGTTGTTGGGGGGGTTAGGGGTGCCACTCAAGCCTGTGAGGGATTAGCTGGCAAGCTGGCAGACGGGGAAAGGCAGAGAAAGAGGTGGTAGAAGTCCAACCCTGCTTCTGCATTTCTTGGGCAGCAGAAGGAGGTCCCTTCTGCTCCAAGCCTTCTCAAGTGTGCCCCTATCCAGGGTGGGTTCCAGGTACCAAAGACTCACCAGCCAGCATCTGGCTCCTCATCCCTATAGGTAACAGAGCGGGGCAAGGCTGAGGCAGCAGATCTCCGGCCTGGCGACATCATTGTGGCCATCAATGGAGAGAGTGCAGAGAGCATGCTACATGCTGAAGCTCAGAGCAAGATCCGACAGAGCGCCTCACCCCTACGACTGCGGCTGGACCGGTAGGCCTTTCGTCTCCACTGGCTGGGCCTGCCACCTTCCCCCTCCTCCACCTCTCCATTACCAGCCAGGCAGCCGCCCTCAGCCCTGCCTAGGGCCCCGGTGCAGCCCCATCCCAGTCTTCCCAGGCTCTTTGGGCATGTGGGAAGTCCTCAGCTCTGGGCCTGGGGTAGTGAAAAGGAAGGTGTCCCAGTGACTGTCTGGATAAAGGTGGGCGCCAGGTTGGGCGTGCAGCCACAGGCGAGGTGGGGCAAGCTGGCACCAGCTACCTGAAGCCCGGGTTTGACTGGTTCCCAGGAGTGTGAATGGTACAGGGTGTGGGCATGAAGAGGTTGAAGAGAGGAAACTTCAGGGGCAAGGTGTACCCTAGGCTGAGCCTCCAGTGCCCTTGTCTCTGAGAGATGGCTGTTTTTGTAGATCCAGGTGGAGATGGGAATTGGGGACTCATAACTCACAGAGCTTATTGTCCCCTCCCATCACTGTTTTGGGCTTTGCCATTGAACACGGGTCCTTGCACTCATGAGGAGTGTTGTGGGGGGGGTGGTGGTGGTGGTGGTGGTGGGAACAGGTGGCTACTCAGGGTGGAACATCACAGTGAGTCATAGTTCAGGAATGCTGGGAGATTCCTTGGTCCAAAGGCTCTCTGGGCAGGCCTGGAAAGGAGCTGGATGTCTTCTGCTTCTCTCTCTGCCTCTGTCCCACTACCTAGCTTTCTTTTGGCCTCTGCACTCTTCCTCACCCATGGGCCCCGCTGGTAGGTAATATCGAAGAGGCAGGCTCCCATGGTATTGGCCCTCTTCATGCCATTCTGTCCCTGAGTGTTTGCAGGAGAAAGACCTAGAGGAGGAGGGTGGAGGGGGCCTCATGGCATCTGGGAATGGGACCAAAATCCACAGGAGGCTGCAATCAGGAGAAGATCTGCTGACACCACTGCTTGCTGTTAGGTCCTTCTCGGAGGAACCTGGCCATTGGGGATGTGGGCCTGGCCAGCTCAACCCCAGGCAAGCCAAGGCTGGAGTGTCTTCATTCTTTGGCCAAGACCCCTCCTCAGTCCTCCTCCCACTTCTCCAGGAGGCAATCAGAAGTTCTGAGGCAGGCACTCCCCTCAGCCTACCTTGTACCACTACCCCTGATCCTGGGAGACAAAGGCTCCTGCTAGCCGACCTTGCTAGAAGTGACCAGAGGCCCAGGAATGTAGTAAGGATGAATGGCTCCTCTTCTCACCTTTACCTCTGGTCTCCAGTGATCTCCCAATGATCTTCAGGCTCCTGCCAGTTCCACTTGGGTCAGAGGAGTCTCTGGCTAGGTGCTGTTGGTTGTAGGTTGGATGCTGAGCTTTCTTGTAGCCTCGGTCTCCAAGTCCTTCAGATGCGTGTCTGGAAGGGAAGGGGAGCCTGCCCTGCCCCTCGTTTTGCTGGGGAGGAGTCTGAGGCAGGAATCCCAAGGGACCTTCCCAGAGACATTCTGGCCATTACTAGAGACAAGCCTATCAATGGGGAAAAGTAGGAGTCTGGTTCGGCCAACAGTGGGCTTTAGGACTGGGGGCGACTCATTTCCCTTCTTTGGCTTTCATTTCTCTGCAGTTTAAAAGACAAAGGGTTATTTATGTAGAATTAGCCATCTTCCTCCAAACTGATCTCAAGCAGACACTGTCTGGTGATTGGATGGAATGGAAGAAAATAGGGATGTGGGTCATGGGAGGAACTTCTGATAAGCTGAATTTATTAAGCATTCTGCTGAAACTGTCCTTCCTGTTGTGGTGCTGAACCTGAGAGGGATGATGGTGGTGGTTGATGGGAGTCATTGGTTTCGAACTCAACAAAGTTAAGTGTCCAATGTCCAAGTGTCTTGGCTATTTGGCTGGTCTGGAGAACCAAGCCTGGGAACAGTGTTCAGGCTGGGGATGTCTAGGACCTTGTGACAGACGTCTCTCTCTCTCTGTCTCTTGTCCCTCAGGTCCCAACCTGCCTCTCCTGGGCAGACCAATGGAGAGGGCTCCTTGGAAGTGCTGGCAG
>CABHPP010115417.1:1400-23624 GCA_902168425.1 Peromyscus attwateri
ACCTAAGATACATAGACATAAAAGAAGTAGCTCAAAGATATTGTTAATGCATATTTTATTACAATTTTAATACAACTAAAGTTGTAACCTTGAATTGAAGACTCTTAACTCATTATAGTTATCTGAATTAACACACAGTGCTTGTAAAATCCCAGCATACTTAACGAAATAAAAATTCATCTTTTGTGCCTCTGGATTTTATTTGTGATCATTGGAGGCTTAAAACACCTGTCTGTCTACATTTATGACCTGAGGTATAGATTTGTGTGCTTTCTAGTTCAGGTGAAATTTATAAATTTGTGTACCTGGCTGATGGGGATGTAATAGAATTTGGAAATGGAAGACTGAAAATATGAGGGTGCTTTTGTTCTTTGGAGATGCAATTGCCAGGTAGGAGAAGGCTTCAGTGATGAGTTCTTTTTTATTTTTATTTTTGTTTTTTTCAAGACAGGGTTTCTCTGTGTAGTTTTGGTGCCTGACCAGGAACTCACTTTATAGACCAGGCTGGCCTCGAACTCACAGAGATCCGTCTGCCTCTGCCTCCCGAGTGCTGGGATTAAAGGTGTGTGCCACCACCGCCTGGCAGGTTTTTTGTTTTTAATTATTACATTTTATTTATTGTGTGTTTATGTGTACTAGTCTCAGCTCATGTGAAGATTTTGTAGGAGAAAAACTTGTCTGTTCTTCTACCACAGGATTCTTAGAGATTGGGCATCTTTACTGGCTGAGCTATCTCACCAGCCCCCTTATTTGTTTGAATCTTTGAAGATTTATTTATTTTATGTGTATGTTTTGCCTGCATGCATGTATGTGTACCACGTATGTGCCTGGTGCTTGAGGAAGTGAGAAAAGGACATCAGATCCCCTGGGATTGGAGTTATGGATCATTGTGAACCATCAGGTGGTGCTGGGAACCAGACCCGGGTCCTCTACAAAAGCAGCCAGTGCTCTTAACCACTAGGCCATCTCTCCAGCCCAATTTGGCAGATTTTGTCTAGTGTGCAGGAAGCACTGGGTTTGATTCCCCAGAATCAAATAACCTGGTGTCATTACACACATTTATAATCCTAACACTCAGGAGGTGGAGTCAGGAGGATCAGGTTCAATCCTAGACTACATAGTTTGAGGCTAGCCTAGGCTACATGAGACCCCCATCTCAAAAAATTGTTTGACTAGGTGTGATGTCATCCAGGAGAGTTTGGCCCAGGTAGGGTTGACTTCCGGGAGAGAGGTCAGGGACAAAGCCAAGAGGCCAGCATGCATGAAGTCCTGCTCTGTTGCCACGCTCCCACAGCCCACTGCTGGTACCCCATCCCACCGCTGGTACCCCATCCCACCGCTGGTATCCCACCCCACTGCTGGTACCCCACCCCACCTGGCTTCTCTTGGAGAAGGCATACAGCGCCAGCGGCTTCTCCCGCCGGTTGATGAAGTCAATAGCCTCGTCCAGGTTCTTTACAGTCACTATAGGCAGGATGGGCCCAAAGATCTCCTCCTGCATCACGGGCTCTGTCTCCTGCACGTCCACTAACACGGTGGGTGCTGCAATACAAGGGGCAACTCAGCCTCACCCATAGGCAAGACGTGTCCAGAGCGAGGGGTTCCAATAAGGACAGCCTGTGCCCCACACAGAGCGGGACCTCAGGCTTGGGGTCTGGAGTCACAACAAAAGCTAGAACAGAAGTTCAAGCCATACTCTGAACCTCTAGAGTGGGGTCGTAGCTCAGTGAGTCCTGAGTCTGAGGAGTCAGAGGCACAGAGTCACGGTGGTGTGTTGCTGTGGAACTGGGTCCCAGAGCTGTGTGCTCAGGCCAGGCTCCAGAGGTGAGACAGAGGAGTCAGACATAGGCTGAGACTTGTAGTCCAGCGTGGGCCCCTCCAGCTTGGAAAGGTCTGAAAAGCCCAGGTTAGGAAGGGGGAGACTCACCAATGTAGAGATCGCTTTCATCGCTCTGGCCACCAATGGCCACGCGGCCACAGCCCAGCAATCCCTGGAGACGCTTGAAATGTTTCTGGTTGATGATTCTGCCCAGGTTAGGGGAGGTCTGTGGGTTGTCTCCATAGAAACGTGTGATGGCGTTCTGCAGGGCAGGCACCAGCCGCTCCTGCATCTCCTGGCTACACAGGATGTAATCGGGGGCCACACAGGTCTGGCCAGCATTGAAGCAGCGGAACCAGGCCACACGGTTGGCTACATTCTGGGGGTCACAGTCGTCATCCACATAGCAGGGGTTCTTACCCCCCAGCTCCAGCGTGATGGGCGTCAGGTGTTTGGCAGCAGCGGCCATCACAATCTTGCCTACATAAGCGTTCCCTGGATACATGGAAAGGGCCTAGAGTGACTCATTAGTGAACTGGCTAAGTGGGTGGCCTGACCTGAGTCCCTACACAGGGACTCGACAAGAATTTATCCTACACTCCCAGCAGTGAGTCGACTCCGTGACCCCCTCCAGTGTAGCCCCTCAGCTCCTGGCTGTATTCACTTCTGTCCCTGGCCCACCTTGTAGCTCATTCTCCAGCCTGTCACAGTGTTAGCCACCTCTCCACCTCCTAAAACCTCTGATGTCCTCGGCCTTGTCCTCTAAGGCCATAGTCCAGTTCCGCCTGTCTGATGCTCAGTCCCTCCTCTGCCTCACAGACTCCTTCCCAGAGTTCCTGGTCTATAGGCTCCTCCTCACTCCCCCTCTCCCTCTGCCCCCATCTACTCACCCTCCAGGTTGTCCCAGCCCTTGCCTGCCACACCATAGTTCTTCCATTCCTTGTTTACTCTCTGCTCGCCTCAGTTCAAACACCACAGAGGCACTTTGGCGACAGGGACACTCGCCTGTGGTCTCAGTGCTCAGAAAGCTGAGGTGGAAGATTGCCTCAAGTTCAATGCCAGCCTGCGCTGCACTGTGAGATCCTATCTCAAACAGTGGCTGATCCAGCCATGGTGGTACACTCCCATACTTCCTGCACTCAGGAGGTAGAGGCAAAAGTGTCAGGAGTTGAGGGTCACCCTCAGCTACGTAGTGAGTTTGAGGCCAGCCTGGGTTACATGAGATCTTGTTTGGAAAAAATAAGACAAACCCAAACAAGAGCAGCGTCCAAGGGCTGAGAGTATGGCTCAGTGGTAGAGCACTTGCCTGGCATGTATGAGGTCTGGGGTTGATTCCCAGCACCTCAAACACGGATAAAAGACTCCAGAATCTCTGTGAGTTTGAGGCCAGTCTGGTGTACAGAGCAAGTTCCAAGACAGCCGGGGCTGCACAGAGAACCCTGTCTCGGGAAAAAAAAAAAAGGAATCCAGAACATGCAGCCTCTGACATACAGTCTGTGTACTCAACAAAGATGCCCTGGTCTCGGGAGGATGAGATGATGAACACTTCCTATGGACCATATGCTGTGATAAAGGACCTTGTCTTCTGTACAGACCTGTGCTTTGCATTGCCTCAGATGAGAACAGGCTAGATTAGTCATGAGACCTTGCAGTGAGATCCCGGGCAGGTCTGTTGGGACCTGGCTTGAAAACTGGCCTTGGCCTTGGCCTTACCTCTGCACCTGGCCCTGAGAACCTAACCTAAGTGCCACCAGGGCTGAGGGTGTAGAGGTGTCTTTGATGGCACTCCCCTGCCTCCTGCCTTGCTTAATATGAGACTTGCTTTTCCCCACAAGGAAGACCAATCTACCTTTGCTTCAGCAGCCTTCCCTGTCCCCAGCTGGGCCTTTCCTAGGCTTGAGGCAAGGTCTAGAGAAAAGTCCAAAGCCCAGCTCTGCCCTGTTCTAACCACCTGCAAGTCAAGCCAGCCAACTTAGGCTCAGGCCCACTTGGGCACTGCCCACTACCTCTACCATTTTTATCGTCCAGAAACTTCATCCTGATCCCTTGAAGCAGATGCCTGGGATCTGGGACATGGTAGCATAATGGCAGGTGACCTCTGGGAGCTAGTCTCACTAAGAGCTTGGGTGCAAATCCTATCCTGGCCAGCTGGGCAACCCTGGGTCGGGTACTGCTGCCCTTCAGCACCCCAAGGCAGCCTCTTACCTGTCAGGGCTGAAAGGAGATCACAAGGCCTGCTGTCGGGGCTGAAGGGAGGTCATGAGGTCTGCTGTCAGGGTCTGGTGCAGCAGGAGCTTGGAATGGGTGGACTTTTGACTCAGGGTTGAGGTGGGGAGGTGGTTGGTGGTTGTGGACAATGGGAGTCTGTCTTCCCTAAGGGTCTGGAGGCCAGAGCCACCCCTAAACCTTACCTGTAAAGAAGATGTGGTCGAACCTGTGTTCCAGCAGCTGCGAGGTCTCCTGAGGCCCACCCAGCACCACGGCAAAGCAGCTCTGTGGGGAAAGAAAGGTCCTCAGACCCATCTTCCGAGTTCAGGGATGGTCCAGCCTGCATGGAGCCCACCCATCTTGCTTCACCCAGGCTTGGATGATCTTTCCTGAGAACATCCTGGGGGCTGAACACTGCAGTCTTAGGGCAAGAATGAAGCTAGGGCCAGTCATGGGACCCCAGGGGACAGACTTCCCTGGCTAAATCCTAGAAGGGAAACTGAAGGTGAGGGGTAGTGATGTAGCCAAGGCCATGCAACTCAGAAGAGGTATCCCTAGCCAAACAGCAACTCATTCTTGTAATTCAGCTCTCAGGAAGCTGAGGCAGGAGGATCACAATGAGTTTGAGGCTAGCCTTGGCTACAGAGTGAGGCCCTGTTTAAAAAAAATAGAAGAGATGGGGGCTGGAGAGATGGATAAGAGGTTAAGAGCACTGCTTGCTCTTCGAAAGGTCCTGAGTTCAATTCCCAGCAACCACAGAGTGGTTCACAACCATCTGTAATGAGATCTGGTGCCCTCTTCTGGCCTGCAGGGATATGTGCACTGTATACATAATAAATAAATAAATTTTGAAAAAAATAGAAGAGACAAAGACTAGAGAG
Organism: Peromyscus attwateri; assembly: GCA_902168425.1. Taxonomy (NCBI): domain Eukaryota; kingdom Metazoa; phylum Chordata; class Mammalia; order Rodentia; family Cricetidae; genus Peromyscus; species Peromyscus attwateri. Next base: position 6,309 of record CABHPP010115417.1, read on the forward strand.
GTAACTCAGTAGTGAGAGTGTTTGCTGTGCAACCGTGAGGCCCTGAGTTCGATCCTGAGGACCCACTGAAAAGCTGCATGTGATGGCAGGCACCTCTAATTCCAGCACTGGGCAGTGGAGAAGGACAGATCCCAGAGACTCCCTGGTCAACTAGTCTAGCCAAATTCTCCAGTCGCAGGAACCAGTGAGAGACCTTGTCTCAAAACATAGGGTGAACATTTCCAAGAACCACCAGGGGTTGAGCTGGTCTCCACTTACACATAAACATATGTGCACACACATACACACAAACAAGCACACACCCGTCAAATACACTCCCACACACTGAAGGCCCTCCTGAGGTTGGGCCATGTCCCCTGCCTTACCCCCACCGGAGCCGCCCAGCCCTAGGCCTCGACTATCCCTATTACCTGGTCCAGATAGCGGGGCAGGACCTCCGCCAGGATCTTCTCAATGGCCTTGCTGGTCTCCGAGGGCTTGAGTACCACGCAGTTCCCTGCAGTCAGCACAGAGGGAATGCTAGGAGAGGCAGCCAAGCAGGGTACGTTCTGGCCACACTAACTCTCAGATGAAGAGTCAGAAGTGATGGATAGACCCTGGCCAGGGGCTGCCTGGGAGCAGGGGGGCAGCTCCCCTGTCTTCCTTTTCTGGTTTCCTAGGTAGCCCTGTGTTCGCCAGTGAGTAGGATTGTGGGAAGGTGGAGGTCTCACCTGCAGCAATGGCCCCCACCAGCGGCACAAGCGTCAGGTTCAAGGGGTAATTCCAGGGCACAATGATGAGCACCAGGCCGAAGGGCTCCTTCCGGATGAAGGCTGAGTCCAGCTGTGTGGCCTGGGCCAGGGGTAAGCTGTGAGGCTCTGTGGAGCCACACTGTGGGAGCAAACAGTTCCCAAACCCCAACTGCCACCCTGACTCCTCCCCAACTTACCAGATTCTTGGACACTTTCTCATCCTTCATCCACGACCGCAGGTTCCTGAGGGCCAGGTCCACCTCAGCCTGGCTGATGGCAATCTCAGATACTTCCGACTCAAAGGCTGACTACAGAAAGGAATGAGGGTCAGGGCTGAGTCCTAGGAGTGTGGGGAAAATACAGCTTCCCTCCCAAAGGTCCTGCATCTCTTTATCCTTTCATTCATTCATTCATTCATTCACCCACTCCAGGGAGCCCTGGGCACCTGGAGTCAGAATACAGAAGCGTTCCTAGCAGGCGCAAAGGCCCCACGGCTGGCTGGGTCTTGCTCTGCTTCTGCTTAGCAGGGAGCACAGAGGGCGTAAGGCATGATTCTCCTTGGCCAGTGGTTTCATTTCCCACAGCCCAGGTGGACAGCACCGAGTGCCCAGGGGAGAAGTAGGAAGACAAAAATCAATGGGACCCGGGGCTGGGGATGTGACTCAACCAGTAGAGAGATTGCCTAGCATATACAAAACTCTGGGTTCCATCCCCAGCTGCATAATGGCATACACCTAGCACTGAGGAGGCAGAAGCAGGAGGACCAAGAGTTCAAGGTCATTCTCAGCTTCATAATAAGTTTGAGAATCTATCTCAAAACCAAACCAACCAACCAACCAAACAAACAAACAAAAACAAACAAAACAAAACAAAAACCAGGACCATGCTTCTGACTTCTGCAAGCTGTGTGCTCTGCTCCAAACTCCAGGAGGGGTCCAGACTTCAGCCAGGGATGCCAGAGCCAGGCTGAATTGTGGCCATTGAAATACAAGCTCTCCTGGGTAACAGCAGAAGATGGAGGCCTCTGTAGAGGTGATGCAGAGTGCCAGGAAGACCATACAAGGGATGTGCCATGCAATACAAGGGGATGTGCCATGCAATATAAGGGGATATGTCATGCAATATAAGGGGATGTGCCATGCAATATAAGGGGATATGTCATGCAATATAAGGGGATGTGCCATGCAAAGCCAGGTGGGTGTTCTGTGCCACTCAACCCCACTGTGCTTCCTAGTAGCCAAGCCTGGTTCAGGCAACTTTCAGCCACACACAGCTCACGGCAAGCCTGGCAGCTCCTGAGGACCCTATCGAGGTATGGGGGGCGGGGGGGAGGGATGCACACAGTGGGCACAGTGACCTCAGGAGAGCAGGGTACTTTGAGTGAGATTCTTCCTCAGGCCCTGCTTTTCCTGGCTGTGTGTCTCTGGGCAAGAAACTGCCTTCTCTGAACCCTCCTCTGGGGATAACTGGCTGTGACTGTCCAGCAGGAGGAGTGCTAGGGGTCGGAGGGAATGACCACAGCACTGGGCAGATGCCACCTGCCGAGGGTGGAGACCTGAGTAGTCTGGCCGGATTAGAGGGAGGCACCAGGCTGAATTTTCTGGGCCGCTGCCTCCTTTGTAAGGTCCAGGTTTCTGGAGTCGGATGAGAAAGCCGAGGTGGAACCTGAGCTGAAGGGGGAAAGGTCGGGTCTCCTGGGTGCTGGGCGGGGCTGGTGAGAAGCTGTAGGAGTCAGTCCCAGGAGAGCCCATCAGACTGCGGGAGTCTCTAGGGTAACAGCAGGGGATAAAGAGAAGAGGAACTCACTGGGTCAGTCCCTTGGAGGGACTGGGGGATCCTGTATGGCTGCTGCTGGAATTGGGAGGGAACCCCAGAACCTCCAAGATATAGAGACTGTGATGTCCACAGTGCCAAGTGAGACCAAAGTCATCCAGGGCGTGGCCCACTGCCTCAGGCCTTCTCTTCCATATCTCTGTCTCTCTCTCTCTCCAGCCACTTTGGGCTCTGCAGTTCCTCAACTACAGATACACTAAGCTCTTCAAGCCTCAGGACCTTTGCATGTGCTGCTGGGCCACTCTCTCCAATGTCCATGCAGCTTTTCCTCCTCCTGTTTTCTGACTCTGTTCTGAGGCCCCCTTCTCAGAAAAACCTTCGTTGACCCCACATACCAACCAGCATCACCATCCGGCCCCCGACTTAACACTGGAATGTCCGCACCTCACATGTTACCAGGCCACACGCACAGCATGGATTTGCTGTCATATTGTCACCACCCTTTCCCCAGCAGAGGTCAGCTCTGTAGACACTGGGACTTTGCTCTCTGTGTGTTCCCAGAGCCTATCCTGGCACCAGTACCAAGCACATACCAAGTTTTCCGTAAATAGCGGCAGAGTAGATGGGGGACAGAGGGATGGGGGCCAACAGTCACCTGTGGCTCATGAAAGGAGCTGGGGTCCCATGGGCTTTCAACTCCTCTTCCTGGAGGATGTGGCTGAGCTGTGTGCCTTGTCCCAGCTGTACCACCCTTGCTGACCGGGGGGTGGGGGAGGGGGGACGGGGCACACACACCCCTCCCCTGCTGTCCGGGCTCCACGCACCCACCTTGCGCAGGTCCTGGGCCAGCGCCTCCTGCAGCTGCTGTTTGTTGTCTCGAAGGAAGCGGCTCAGGCCTTGCAGCTGCGCAGCCCGGAACTCCGCCGGCCGCGTCTGCCCTGTGTTGAAGGCCTCCCGCAGCTGCCGCAACCTGTCCTCAAGTGAGTCCATCCTGCAGGATAGTGCAGTGTGAATCGGGTGGCTGCCCTCACCTTTGTGACAGTCCCCAGCCCCTGCCCACCTTACAGACTCTTACAGACTTACAGGGCCTTACAGACTCTTCCCAGGGCCTCCCTTGGACAACTCCATTGGTGACAAGAGTGGCCTTTGAGACTGTCCTTATGGGACACAGCCAGACACAACAGGCACTCCTCCTTCTGCCGGCTGGACTACAGAAGGGATGAGCTTGATAAGGCTGGGCAGGTGAGCCAGGGCTCTCTGCTGCTTTGGTGAAGTTAGTTCTGACCCAAGGCCCCTCCTGCTCTAGTGCCCTCTGCCTGGCCTGAGTAGAGTGGACAGGAATGGGATATAGCGAGGGACACCACGGCAGCCACCACAACTCGGGACTGCACGAGGAGCCAGGCTGGCTGGTGGCAGCTCAGAGACCTGGGGTGACCTCGGGCAGACCCTCAGCAAAGGGAAGAATGGCTTGGGCTTCCCAGAGGCCCTCCTGCTCACCTCAGCAGGGATGCCCGCTGGACCACAAGAGAAGGTGGCAGCTGCGGAGGAGAGCCAGGTGGGGTGATGGGAGTCACCAGCCGGGACTGGAAGACAGGGAAGGGGCCTGATATTCCCCTGGGCTCACGCCTGTTTACACGAGGCTCATCAGAGGAGGCTGTGACGCATTTACTCCTTGGCCTGGTACCAAGGACAGGTTGGGGACCCTTTCCTCCTCTGCTGTCTGACTTCAGGTCTCAGTGTACCTGAAGCCCACACCGACGCTCTTTCATGTGCTCTCACAGTGGCCCCTTGCTCAGCTTGGCTCTGTACTGACAGATACCACAGGATGCCTAGTTACCCTCCACCTACCCCCTTTACCAATTGTCCCCTCCCGTGGGACCAGGAGGCCAACTCCACTTTGTCAATTTAACTCATTTCCTGGGGCTCAGTGCCCCAAACTTCCCAGTGACAGAAAGATAGTTGCTGGAGTTGTGGGGGTTTGTTGTTGTTAGTTTGTGTTTCATTTTTTTTTCTCGTGCCTCTGTGTGTGACGTTCATGCACCAATGTATGTATGTGTGTTCCCATGTCCATGCAGGCCCAAGGTGAATTCTGGGTCCTCAAACATGCTCCACCTCATTATTAAGTCAATCTCTAAGCCGAACACAAAGTTCACAGCTAAGAACAATCTAGGGCTGGAGATGTGAACTCAGCAGTTAAGAGCACATGCTGCTCTTCTAGAGGACCTGAGTTCAAATCCCAGCAGCCACATCAGGTGGCCCACAACCAGCTGTGACTTTAGCTCCAGGGGATCTGACACCTCTGGCCTCTGCAAGCACTGTGCACTCACACACACACATAATAAAATAAAAAGTGCTAAAGGGAAGCCAGCCAGACAGTTTGCTCTGGGGATCTCCTCCCTCCTCCTTTGGGCTATGGAATTCCAGGCAGCTGTCACATCCACCGGCACTTGTGTGGGTGCCGGGGATTTGAACACTGGTCCCCTTGCTCGAGTGGCAAGGACTTTATGTGCTCAGTCATCTCTCCAGCCCCGGGTGGTTTTTTTCCCCTGGTTGAATGTGAGACAGGTGGTCCTTACACACACTATGTAGCTATGATGGCCTTGAACTCTGGTCCTCCTGTTTACATTTCCCGAGTGCTGGGGTCGTAGGCACATAGCGCCATGCCTGGCTTGGCTGACAGGCTTTGTGAAGATGAGGCCTTGCCTTCTGCTTCTGGGCCCAGGTGGGCACCAGTGCTTTGCCACTGTCAGGCAGCTGTCTGCCTGTCTGTCTGTCTGTCTGGAGGCCTTTGTGGAGAGCAGTGGTCTGGAGCAATAAACCACCCCAGAGGCTGTGCCCAGGGTCCAATGTTGACCCTCCAGGCCTCCTGTGCCCAGGCTCCAAGAAGACAAGCTGGAAACTCGGAGAGAGCATCATCTCCATCCTCAGTGTGTCTCAGGGCTCTGCTTCTACTAGTTGTGAGACCTTAGGCACAGACTCTCCTGTCCTGCCTCAGTTTCCTTGCCGTTACAGGAGGTGAAGCCCTGACTTGCGGGAAGATCTGAGCAGACTGCTGTACAAAGCATTTGCCATTGTTCCCAGAAGGCACAGGGAGACCAACAGCCCATGAGTCACCAGCAGAGTTGGAGGGACATTCTATGGTTAAAGCTCTTGCTGTGCAAGCGAGAGGACCAGAGTTCAGATTCCCAGGCCCAAGTAAATGCTAGTGGGCACGTGAGCTCCCCACAATTCCAGCCTCGGGAAACAGAGACAGGACTCCCCGGAGCAAGCTGGCTAGTGAGACTTCTCATATTGGCAAGCTCTGGGTTTGACTGAGAGACCCCCGCCTCAAAGAGAATGGAAGTGGGAAGCTATGGGGAAAGGTTCCAAACATCAACCTTAGGCCTCCTTCCACATACATACAAACATGTGCATCCCCCACACAGTGACCCCACACACATGTGAACACACATACCCATGAGAAAAGAAAAAAATGACACCACCAACAGTCCCTCCCTCCCTAATGCCCTGCTCACTGGAGTCTCTTCAGAACCCACAAAAATGTAAAGCATGCTACCAAACATTGGCTTGTGGGCAAGGGAGCTCTGTGGGTGGGGTCTATGCAGAACATTCTAGAAGTGCTCCTAGCAACACTGATGCCAACTCACTATGGCAGCAGTACACACACGTCTCCTGCAGGACTGCCCACCTGGCCTACAATGCCCCCTCAGGGTTGGTCACTGTGGACGGGAACCTGAGGGTGTGCCCACTAGGGGCTAGAAAGCCAGGCTGGACCTGATTAAGCAGAGGAGCTAAGGCTATCTGCCACCTGGGATCAGGAGTCTTAGACTAAGACATACAAGGGAACTGGGAAGTCACAGTGGACATACACTAGGGGATTCTTATGTAACTCCTGTACCCCACCCTCCCTCTGCAGGTACATCCCATCCTGGGGAAGTATGTAAGGATGTCTGCCCTGACTCCTTTAAACTCTGCAACAGCAAGGGGACTGTTCTTCAACAGAGGCACAGAGAGGACAAGGAGCCAGCCTGAGGACACCCAGCTCCTTCACATTGGAAAACCTCAGCCCAGGGGCACAGAAGGCTGCCTGCTTCAGTCTCCCCGTTCCCGGAGCATGAGACCAGGGCAGCCAGAGAGTAGGGAGAGGAACAGACAGTCCCTGGGAGGAAGCAACACTTGTGAGCTGCAGATTCAGGACCAGAAGGACAATACTTGTCCACCACAGGAAGAGAAGAGCCCCATGAGCACAAAGAGCCAATCTGTTGGGGTCTCCATCCCTCAATCCCATCATTCCTACCGATCCCCACCATGCTGTCCTGTCCAAGCCCAGGGCTCAGCTGGTGAGCCAGGGGTCTTCCTGAGAATGGGGTGGGAGTTTCTATGTCATTTGTATTTTCCTGGGGCCTGAGTAGGACCATGGGCCTGGGGATCCCTCTAAAAGTAATAATCAGCCTGGCATGGTGGGCCGTGCCTCCAGTCCCAGCAGTAGAAAGGCATATGAGTTCTAGCAAATTTCATATGAACCAAGGCTACATGAAACCCTGTGTCACAAAAACAAAATTATGGGCTGGCAAGATGGCTTAGGGGGTAAAGGAGATTGCTGTGCCAGCTGGACGGCCTGAGTTTCCTCTCTAGAACCCACATAAAGATGGAAGGACAGAACAGCTCCACAAAGTTGTCCTCTGACCTCCACGTGCACGCCATGGCATGCACCACCCCACATCATAAACAAATGCTTTAAGAAACACACGAAAAGCCGGGCGGTGGTGGCACACGCCTTTAATCCCAGCACTGGGGAGGCAGAGGCAGGCGGATCTCTGTGAGTTCGAGGCCAGCCTGGGCTACCAAGTGAGTTCCAGGAAACCCTGTCTCGAAAAACCAAAAAAAAAACAAAAAATATAAGAAACACACAAAAATGCTGGGTGGTAGTGGCACACGCCTTTAATCCCAGCACTCAGGAGGCAGACAGGTAGACCTTTGTGAATTCGAGGCTGGTCTGGTCTACAGAGCGAATTCCAGGACAGCCAGGACTACAGTGAAACCCTGTCTCTAAAACAAACAAAAATAAATAAAAATTTAAAAATTACTAGCTAGGGGCTGGAGATGTAGCTCTGTTGGTAGAGTGCTTGTCTAGTGTGCAGGAGGGACTGAATTTGACCCCTTGGGAAGTGGAGGCAGAAAGGTCAAAGAGTTTAGTTAGGGTCAGCCTGGGCTACATGAGACTGTGCCCACAAACCAAGTGGTGCTGACCATGGTAGGCGGGGCTAGCCTGGGCACTTGCTGTGGATGTCCAGGGCTGCGGGTGAGCCTGAAAACTAGGGAAAAGGGGGAAGGAGTGAGCACTAAGGCCCGCACTCCATCGCCCAGGGGATTAGCTGCCATACAAGGGCCCTGCCCTATGCCCTTGGAAGGGTCCAGCTGATGGACTTTCCCTCTGGCTGGTGCCTGCTCTCTCCTACCTCACTGGACTCCTGTGCAGGAAAGCTCAGCCCAGTCCCTCATCCTTCCTGCCTCAGTTTCCTCAACCATACCACAGGCCTCCGTGGTCAGGGGCTCCGTGACCTGGACACAAATCCCAGCAGCTGGAAGACCTCACGCAGGTTTCCTGGGCTCTTTGGCTCATTCTTTTGATTAGTAAAGTGGGTCAGCTCTTGGTGCCCCCTATATGCTTGTTGCTGGGGAAACTCAAAGGCAGAAGGTTTAGAAAGCCTTGGTCCAGGCATGGCCCCCAGAAGCACTTAGTGATAGATGGCGCCAGAGGGGCTGGGGGAGGAGGACTCCGGGATAAGGGCCCAAGGAAACCTTAATCCAGTGTGGGATTTGAGAGGGCTGGGGATCTCGGTGACAGTGAATGAAGGTGTGATCTCAAGGCTTGGAGACCTCCATCAGGACTGCCAGAGGTGGGGGCGCTAGGTCGGGCTCAAAGGCCCCCCAGGCCCTGAAACTGAAGTGGCTCACGCTTTAATCTATTTGTGGCCTATGTGTGGCTTTGGCCCTGGGTTCCAGGAGACTGCCCAGAGCTTTGGGCAGCACCTTCTCCTATCCTGGTCCCTAGGGAGCTGGGACCAAGACATTCCTGGGCCTGGAGACTGAGCCTGCCCTCTCATAGATAAGCTGCTAGAAGATGAAGTCCTTGGAACCACAAGACCCCTCCCCAGGCACAGTAGGTGCCTGCCTGTCTTTCACTGGGCTCTGACAAAGTCTGTTGTTGCTGAGGAATCTTTCCTAAGATCTTTGGAGTGCCCCCAACTAGCCGGGCTGGCATGGTAGTTAGTGCCTAGGAAACGGTGCCTGAATAGACCTCCAGGGGTCAGAGACCATGTTCTCTCCTGTGGCGGCCATGTCATCCTCACAGGATGAGTCCCCCAGGAGGAGGAGGATTGTGGAGCGCAGTGCAGACTCAGGAAGCCAGCTGAGCCCTGTACTCTGAGATCCTCAGCCCTCCCCCTCAGTATCTTCCTTCCCTTTTCTCCCCAGGCTGCAGGCAGATGAGGCCTGAAAGACACAGGCTGCCTGTGTGTGAAGTCACCAATTGCCAAACAAGACAGGGAGCCCGGCACCCCAGAGTAGCGAGGCTAGATCCCAGCCAGGACAGATCAATAGCAGACCCACTCCCGTCTCCCTGGGATACAGTACCTGAGGCCTCGCCAAGCTGCCCTTCTTCCTGGCTGTCCAGCCAGCCTGGCACCCCGCCTTTATGCAAGGTCCAACAATGCCTGCCCCTGGGGCGGGGCCACCCTGGCCTAGTGCCTGACCTTGGCTCCAGGCCTGGTGGAGCTGCGAGCTGGGATTTTACCACAACATCTATCTTGTAGCCGCCTAGAGACTCTCTCAGACCACAGAAAAGGAGGCAGGGCCCAGAGAAGGGTGGCGTTAATTCAGGGTCACACAGCAGTTCTGAGCATTGAGTGGGATAGTGAGTGAGGAGTGGGAGCGGAGGCTGAGGTGGGCGTGTTCTCGGCCCCAGGAGGAGAGCCTGGGAATTTCAATGTGAAGGCGGGACCCAGTGGCCTGGAACATTAAGAAAGGCTGAACACTGCCACCTAGCCTTGTCTAGGCTGAGTCTCAGTTTCCCTATCTGCTAAGAGGTCAGAGCCAGAGTCCAGAAATACAGTCTCAGGACTAGGCCCTCTGCCAGCTGTGTCCCAGGCCTCGGCCTTCCTGTGACCCCCAAACTACCTCCAGCTGCAGCCCACTCACAAACTCGTCACCCTCAAACCTCATATTTTACAATGAGAAATTGGGGCCCTGTGAGGGGACGGGTCTTGGCCACATAGGATATGCATGGCAAGGCTACGACTGTAGAACCGAGGATGTGTCTCTCCCCAAAGACATCCCCTCTGCCTGCCACCCTCAGACAGCCATCATGATACTGTGTATTGCTGAGGTGGCCCCTGGGGTCCTGCTCCTCTGCAGGTGCAGAGCTGAGCCTGGCTCCACCCCAGGGACACCTGTGGGAGCCAGCACAAAGGGGGATGATCCTGAGCAGCTGCTGGGGGCAGACAGGCTGGCGATTGGGTTACATGGATGTGTGTGTGAGAAAGAGACATCCTTTGTACCTCTGCCCTGGGGTCACATGCAGCCTTTCCCCACAGGTGCCCTGAACGAGCCTGGAGGCTGCTGGCCAGGGCCTCTGTGCCGACCTTGCACCTAGGAGATGCTCCTCACCGCCTCACCCAGCTCCCCAACCTACCTGGGAGGGCAAGAGAGGCCCGCAGGCCCATGCCCCGCTGCCAGCCCTGCAGGATTCAGTTAGCTGGGGTAGGTGTAGGGCCGAGGGGCCACTGAGGGCCCTGTCTTCTGCGTGGGATGGAGCCCCCGGCCGCCGCTTGTCACGTGGATCAGCATGTGACAGCCCTGCTGTGCTACTGTCTGGAACTGAGCCAGACACACGCACAGGCAGAGCGGCTGTCATGTAGGGCTGAGCTGGGGCTGAGCCTGTAGCTCTCAGCCAGAAACTAGGCCCAGAGAGGGTCAGCCACTGGTCTGAGGCCACACAGCAAATGAGGGGCTCATCTGGGAAAGATCCGTAAGCAGGAGGGGTGTTGGATTCTGAGAGCCTCCTTCCTAGCCAGTGGGCTGTCGGGGACTTCCCTGCAAGTTCAGGGGTTACATTTGTCTCAATTTAGGAACAGCCTCAGATGAGGCCCGCAGGAAGTCCAAATTTCTAGGACAAGGTACCTGAGGTGGTAGTCCCTGTCCAGGGGCCTGGGACACAGCTAAATCATTGTCAGCATGATACAGCCTAGAGTCACTTGAGAGGAGAGCCTCAACTGAAGAAAACGCCTAGATCATACTCGCCTGTGTCCATGTCTGTGGGAGACTGTCTTGATTGTTAATTGGTACAGGCTAGCCCTCCCATCATGGGAGGCATCATTCCCTGGGCAGGCGGTCCTAAGCTGTTTAAGGAAGTTAGCTGAGCCTGAGCCTGTGAGCAAGTGAGCTAGGAAACAGCACCCCCCCCCCCCCCCCCCCCCCCCCCATGGTTCCTGCTGCACTTCTTCAGCTGCGAAATGAGTCCCTTGGTCAGAGGTGATGCCGTGTGGGAAGCAGTGAGAAACTCTGCCTTCAGGCTTCTGTCTTGATCCTGCCTTGACTTCACTCGGTGACGGATTGGATCTGGAATTAGGAACTGAAGAAATCCTTTCCTCCGCTAAGCTGTTTGATCACAGCAGAACAGAAACTAGAACACTCCCCCAGGATGGGAATCCGGGACAGTGCACCTCACCGTCATTCCCCTTTCTGCTGTTTGGTGAGGCTCCTGGAGTGGGGCCTGGCATTCACGGCCTTGCCAAGGGGATCAAGAGTAAGTTGTGCTGTGGGGACCGTGTGTAGAGCGGGGAATCCTAAAGCTGGGGACCAGTCAAAAGTCCTGTTTTTATCTCAGTCCCCTTGGGGACAGGGAATGACGGGGCGCAGAGTGTGGTCTGGGCCTGAGAGTGCTTGTCCTTCACCTGCAAAACAGACCTGACCAAGCCACGTGACCCTCATGGGGTCTCTGTTCTTACCTGTAAGATGGAGCTGACCCTACTTGTGTTACAGGGCTCAGAAAGGATAGCGCAAGAACCATCCGCAAAGTGCCTGATGATGCACCTGGAACAAGCCCAGTGGTGGTGACGCACACCTTTAATCCCAGCACTCGGGAGGCAGAGCCAGGAGGATCTCTGTGAGTTTGAGTCCAGCCTGGTCTACAGAGAGAGATCCAGGACAGGCACCAAAGCTACACAGAGAAGCCCTGTGGGGGGTGGGGGGAGGTTGGGGGAAGAAACCTGGAACACAGCAGGAGACCAATATGAGCAGCTGGCCTCTTTCCCTGCCCTCCTGAGGTTTGTCCTTAACACCAAGTACAGAGGAAGAGGTGCAGGAGAATGCCCTTGGCACTCACTAAGTGTCAAGACCCCTTGGTACAGGTACGCAGAGATTGCCGGTCACCTGCTCCTTCGTGCTCTCAGCAAAGGCCCCTGTTGTGCCTTTGAGTCACACATCCTCAGACCATTCCCATGCATCCAGCTGAGACTGCAGGCCCAGAGAGGGGATGGCCACTCAGCCACGGCTGCACAGAGAGGTCAGGTGAGCATTCACACTAGCTAGGCTCATCCCCACCCACAGCATTTTATGAATGTCCGGAGTCACCATCCATCCCTCAGTGAGGTCCTCTTTCCAGAACCATATGTCTCAGTAGACAGCAGCAGCCATGTTTCCTGGCCACTTACTGCGAGGAACTGGGCAGGGTCCCTGGGTCATCTAGGCTTGAGACCCTTTCAGCTGCCTGACTTGAAGATCAGCACCATTGGTTTGGTGAGTCCCAGGCTGGACTCACATTTGGGGCAGACTCCTCCATCTCAGCCTCCCGAGCCTAGGCTCACATGTGTGAGCCGCCACAACCAACTTACCCCTTTTCTTCCTGTGAGGGACATCGATTCCTGTCATAAGGATCATTTAAAAACATGAAATGTTATTGTAGAGAAGGCATTGGGAAAGCATGTGGGGTATAGCTGCTCAGTACTGGGGTGTCACCTCAAGCTGTCATGGTCTGACTAGAAGCCTTGCCAAGTTCTGTTTTCTGCAGGTTGCACTGGATGTCTACCTGGGTGACATCTATTAGCTTAAAGCTCTCTGTCAGTGTTTCACAATCTGTGTGTGTGTGTGTGTGTGTGTGTGTGTGTGTGTGTGTGTGTACATATGCCAGCCTGCAGAGGTCAGAGGCTGACCTTCGTCTTTCTCTTCTTCCACTATTTGATGCTCCAGGAGTGAGCTCAGGCTGTCAGATTTGGCAGGAACTTAGACCCTGCTTCTGTCCTAAAATCAGTGGCTGCCTGAGAGGAGGGCACAGGCTTTAAGGACATGACACTGGCCTCTGCCCTGGCACACAGGGCCCTCTGCCGATGTGATTGAAGGGGTGCACTCCTGGGAAGGGTGGGGCTTCTTTTCGGTGTTCCTCACACCCTCCTTCAGAGCATGCACGTAGTGCAAACCACACATACCACACAAACCCCACACTCCACACCATGCATAAACACACACACTCCACACTGCCTTTTCCACTCACCACCCACTGAGCCCACTCCCTGCACTACAACACCCACCTCAGCTGCTATCTTTTTTTTTTTTTTCCTTTGAGGCAGAGTTTCTCTGTGTAGCCCTGTCTGTCCTGGATCTTGCCCTGTAGACCAGGCTGGCCTCAAACTCAGAGATGTGCCTGCCTCTGCCTCCAGAATGCTGGATTTAAGGTGTGTGCCTCCACCACCCAGCAGCTGCTAACTTTTTTTTTTTTTTTAATAATTTAACTTTAGTTTATGTGCATTGGTGTGAAGGTATCCCCTGGAACTGAGGTTACAGACAGTTGTGAGCTGCCATGTGGGTGCTGGGAATTGAACCCGGCTCCTCTGGAAGAGCAGCCAGTGCTCTTAACCACTGAGCCATCTCTCCAGCCCCCAACTGCTATCTTTTCATCGTGCCTCACACCTGCCCTCAATTCTATAGGATTGCATCCTCTTGGGTGCCAAAGTCCACTGCCATTCCCAGCCCTATGATCACTCACCTTCAAGCTCACCATGGCCACATAGACTTTGCTATCACTTGAGACAGTGAACACTGGTGTCCACGCTGACTACAGCCACGTGGCTTCTGGGCCTCCTAATGCCTATTGTATCCCTACCCTGTGTCCTCCATGCCCCCACACCTCAGGCACTACCCTCTCTACTGATTTTTGTACTACCCTCTCTACTGATTTTTGTTTGTTTTTTTAAGATCGTGTCTTGTGTAGTAGATTCTGATTTCAAACTCAAGATGGGGCTCAAGATGGGGCTCAGGATGACTTTGAACTCCTGATCTTCTTCCTCCACTCCTTGTATGTTGGACTTACAGGTGTGCACAGCCATAGCCAGACACACGGTGCTGGGGATCAACCAGGACTCTGTGCGTGCTAGGTAAGCACTTGACTGACTGAGCTACAGCCTGTCCTGACTCCTGCTCCTTTTTTTTTTTTTTTTTAAAGATTTATTTATTTATTATGTATACAGCATGTATGACTGCAGGCCAGAAGAGGGCACCAGATCTCATTACAGGTGGTTGTGAGCCACCATGTGGTTGCTGGGAATTGAACTCAGGACCTCTGGAAGAGCAGCCAGTGCTCTTAACCTCTGAGCCATCTCTCCAGCCCCCATCCTGCTCCTTTTATATAGCCTCTAGGCACTGTTGGGGAATACTTTTTTAAGGTGTGTTACTTTTGTTTATGTTGCATTTGTTTAACTCTGTGAAGTTGTGTTACTGTGCCTGTGTAAAACACCTGATGGTCTAATGGAGAACTGAATGGCCAATAGCGAGGCAGGAGAAAGGATAGGCAGGGCTGACAGGCAGAGAGAATCAATAGGAGAAATCTGAAGACAGAGAAGGAGGAGGACTCCAGAAGCCAGCCACCCAGCTACACAGTAAGCCACGGAGTAAGAGTAAGATTTACAGAAGTAAGAGAACGGGAAAAGCCCAGAGGCAAAAGGTAGATGGGATAAGTTAGGTTAAGGAAAGCTGCAAGAAACAAGCCAAGCTAAGGTCAGGCGTTCATAATTAAGAATAAGTCTCCATGTGTGATTTATTTGGGAGCTGGGTGGCCAGCCCCACAAAAAGAGCAAAAACAAACCACAAGGTGCCAAGCTGCAAGAGCCAGCTGTCTGCTTCACCCACAGCAGCACCCCCATCACCTGGAGACAGTCCTGCCAGCCAAGAGCCTGAAGCCTCTGCAGATTCTATTTGTCCCCATACCTAGCCCCTAGACTCTCCAGTGACCCTTCTGGGGGAGGTGTTTGTCACCTTTTCCTTCATCCACTCATCTATTTTTACATTTATGTACTTATTGATACTCTCCAGTCAGCTTTGACAACAAAATCACAGAAAACCAGATGGGAAACGGGTTTACAACCCTCTACCAGATGGCTGATTCTTCTGAGAGGTGAGGGCTACAAGAGGATCACTCCACCCACTCTGTATTTCTGCCACAGCCCAGGGAGTCCTGCTAAGTGTCTCTGCTTTATGCATGAGTAAACTGGGGGACAGAGAGGGGAACTTAGAGTCTTAAGACACAGAGTCATTCAGAGGCTGAACTGAGTCTGGAACTAGCCTCTCCCTGAGGCTGGGTTCTAAGATGCATCCTGATTGCAACACCACACTCACTCACACACATACCACAAATACACACTATACACCACACAAACACACAAACCACACAGTACACACATATACCACACACACATCCCCACACACAGCACACACACACCACGCACAGTACTTCTGGGAAGAGGCGGTCTGTGGGGTGGGGCGGACTGGACAGGGCGGTCCCTGATGAAGGAAGTCCCAACCCGCTGCTGGTGCCCAGAGCAACGCTGCAGGGTCTGGGTCCGGGTCTGGGCATGGAGGCGGAGCCGCCGCTCTACCGTGTGGCCGGGGCCGCAGGCCCTCAAGGGGATGAGGACCGCCTCGGAGTTCCCGATGGGCCAGAGGCTCCGGTGAGCGGGGAGGGAAGCGCAATGGAACGCCGGGCCGACTGCCTCAGCAGGACGCTCGGGAGGGAGAGGGACCCTAGGAAGGGAACCTGAGCACCTAGGATGGGGGACGACGGGACTCCACATGGGGGACCGAGGTCTCAGAGTGAGGACACCCCAGGATAAGGGATGGGACTCTGGGTGGGGACCTGGAAACCAGCACGGGGAGCACGGATCTTGAGAAAAGGGACCAGGACCCTGGGTCGGAGGGACCAGGCCCCCAGGATGGTGGACTGACACCGCTAGTGCGAGGATGGGGACTAAGGACCCTGGATGGGGAACCCGAACTCCGGGAAGGCGGGGTGGGAGCGCAAGGATCGCAGAGTCAGCGTGTGATTATCGATGCGGCCCGCAGCTGGACGAGCTGGTGGGCGCGTACCCCAACTACAACGAGGAGGAGGAGGAGCGCCGCTACTACCGCCGCAAGCGCCTCGGCGTGGTCAAGAACGTGCTGGCGGCCAGCGCGGGTGGCATGCTCACCTACGGTGTCTACCTGGGTAGGGCCTGAAGCACGAACCCGCTGTCCCTCCGCCACCCCGCCTCCACTCCCGAGCTGGGAAAGAGAAACCTTGCGGCCAGCTGGCCTCCTTCCCCTTTCACTTCCCGGGTCAGAACTGCTGTTGCCACGCCACGCGTGTGGGACAGGGAGGGGGTACCACAGGCCAGTGTGCCCACGCCCCAGCCAGAGAATAGATGCGGGTGGGTGGGAATGGTCTCTTGTCCTCCCTATCCGGGTCCTGATGAGCAAAGGAATGGGTCGCTTAGGTGACTCGTCGCCCTGCCGAGCTTGCCATGGGCCTTAGTTTGGTTGCTTTGAGCTAGCCTGCTTAGAGTCACCCTGCCCCCTGTCCCCAGGCCTCCTGCAGATGCAACTGATCCTGCACTATGATGAGACCTACAGGGAGGTGAAGTACGGCAACATGGGGCTGCCGGACATCGATAGCAAGATGCTGATGGGTATCAACGTGACTCCCATCGCTGCCCTGCTCTACACACCTGTGCTCATCAGGTGCTAAGCTGCTGTCCCCCGATTTCCTGGGGTGCATAGGCCGCTGGACGATAAGGCCTCCGACTGCCCTGTTGTTTTTGAGGGAGGGGCAGGGAACTGAAGAGAGGCCTTGCTTGACTGGGAAAGTGAGAAGGAAAGGGGAAATCCCTACTAGAGGAGGAACCAAGAGTTTGCCCCTCAACTCCCCACCCCCTTGCACATTTGGTTTCGTGCAAGAGATTCAAGCAGGCTCTGGCTTGGTTGCATCCTTCTACCAGACACACGGTGACTTCCTGAGCTGAATCTGTGAAGTTCCCGGCACAGCCCAGGTCCTCAGCCCAGTGAGCCATGACTGTTGAAAGGCAGTTCTCTTTTTTGTTTTTTTTTTTTTGTTGTTGTTTTTTTGTTTTGTTTTTGTTGTTTTTTTTTAAACAGAGTTTCTCTGTGTAGCTTTGCGCCTTTCCTGGAACTTGCTTTGGAGACCAGGCTGGCCTCGAACTCACAAAGATCCGCCTGCCTCTGCCTCCCGAGTGCTGGGATTAAAGGCATGTGCCACCACTGCCCGGCAGTTCTTACAGAAAGGGCCTTAGCTAGGCAGGGACTCAGTGCGGAGGTCTTCCTGAGTTCCGGGGCATTTATGGTCCAGCCTCCTGGCCACAGCAGAAATTCCCCATAGCCTAATGAAACTCCTGAATGGGGAGATAGGATGAATGGGTTCTAGTTCCTGGTTTTTGTTTTTGTTTTTGAAGACAGGGTTTCTCTGTGTAACAGTCCTGGCTGTCCTGGAACT
>CABHPP010115418.1:0-26533 GCA_902168425.1 Peromyscus attwateri
GGAATATGAATGGGCAGTATCTCCACAATAGAATATGCCATTGGTTATCCTTAAAAACTTGGTGATGAGACCCTATTGCTAAAGATACCACATATGTGAGTCTTAGAACATGGAGATATCACATCAGTGCTGACTTTGGAGCTTCACCCCTATTGGCCAGCATTTATAGTGTTGGAAAATGTTGTGCACACTACCAGAGAGGAAAAGCAATCATCATTCTTACCTAGCTGTGTACCCGATGAGTTACAGCAATGACCTGCCTGGCAAGACATCTCACTGATGCAAAAGTGGTACAAATATCATGTGAATTGAAAATACTTTATGATTGGATGTCAGTCTTGTTCCATACCTGGCACTATTATTGAATCAATAACCTGTGACAAGATGGGACTTAAGCCCTAGGGGTTAATTTATTACTATTGTTCTTCCCTGCTTCTTCTTGCCCACTCTTTTCGTCAGCTCTTACTATTGTACCACATCCACTGGTCTCCATAATTTATGGTAAAGAATATCTGTCATTCAAATAGTTTTCCTATCAATGTAGAAAATGGAATTTTTTCAAACATTATTCCCTTAGTTCTTTTTATTATTTGTAAGCTTTACATGTTTGATTATCATGTGTGTTAGTGTTTATTTCTTTGAGTTTATCTTTTTTTGCAAGTAGCTCCTCTTGTTGATATATGTGTACATATAGAATCAAGATCCATGGATATATATTTTGTCATGTTCACCATGCTATATCAATTTCCTTGACTACCTTCCAGCCTTTATAAAACTCAGTGATGGAGATGTTAGGTTGATTTTAGTACCACAAATCTCTGAAACTGTTCTTTTTCTAGTTCATTGTCTTTCATCTGTTAGTATTGGTGATAGTTACTCTTCCATCTTTGAGTTTAGTGATAAGAATGTTGCAGCTCATTACTGACAAACTTAATGAAGACTGCTTTAAAATTTCTGTCAAATAATTATGACATTTCCGTCACTTCAATGTTTGCTGTCTTTACTTCATTACTATGGAATTAGCCTGAGTTTTAAAATCTGTATGATGACCTGGATGCTTTTATATTTACTATCAGTTAACTTCCTATAAATCTCTGATCAGATGAGAGTCATTGCACTGTATATAGTGTGAAGTTCATGTCCCCACTCAGTGACTTCACTGACGCTGATATCATTGGATCTTCCTGGAACCATAGACAGGATGGAGCTAGTTACCAGCTGTAGAAAGGTAAGCTCTGATGCCTTCACTCATGCTGTGCTGACAAACTCAGCAATCGTGAATGTCTCCAGTGCATATTCTGCTCTCAGTCTTTGGTGGCATGGTTGGGTCTTTGGAGGGTTGTCAGGCTTTAACAGCACAGTGAATACCTAAATTTTTCCTTATTAGTTCTCCCTTTTCATTCTTGTCTAGAAAGGAAAGACTTTGGAAGCAGACTTTGTGTGCCTCCCTTGTTTTTACATTCCCCTTCAGTATCAGTCTGCAATTATGAGCCAAAGAGGATACCCATGAACCTATTTATTATGTTGTTTCTTGGGTCCAGAGTTCTGTAGACCATTGTATTGATTTTGTATATGTTTCAGTTTTATTTGTTGTACCAGGAATTATAGCTATTTTTAGTGTAAATAATAGGAAATAAATTATCTACTGTACATTCTTTAAGACAAAATGTTATTTTCTATTTTTAAAATTGTAAGTGATAGCACATTCCTTTTATAAAATAAATTTATTCAAAATATGTAATAGATTCCACTTTCCCCTAATCCCTTTATAAAACCATGTTCTATTTCTCTTTTCTTGGAAGACCCTTCTCCCCTAGGTTCCTTACTAGCTTAGTAACTTTTGTCGTTATTCTGATTGAAACTCCCATATCTAAAGCTTAAAAGCTAACATCTGAATATAAGAGAAATGTGATATTTGTCTTTTGAGGTTTTGGTTACCTCAGCCAGGATGATTGGGAGAGGGAAAAGGAATATGATCAAATATATTGCATATAAAAAATTTTAAATAAAAATGTAAAAAAATAAAATATAACAAAAAGAAAAACATGTTCAACGACTTTTGACATTCATTTTCAGTTACAGTTGTATATAACTCACAATAACGTAATAAAATATTTTGGGTGTTATATGACTCACAACAATGATATAAAGTTGATAGTTATGTGTTTTACCATAAAATGCATTGAACTATTACTCTACCTTTGTTTCTTCATTTTATCAAAATAAATGAAACTTTGACTACATTAACATACTTCTGGTCATACAAGTGCAATGCCTCTTGTTAAACTAAATATCTGTCATTCTGTCCATGTTTGGATCTCCAGATCCTTTGGTAAAATATCAGAACAATAATGGGATTTTAGTTTAATTTCAAGTTGATTCTAACTATACATTTTCAGTCATTTCTATGTCCATCATACAGTCTCTGAAAGTTCAGTATGTCTTGCAAAAATATCTACTGGTCTTGAAAGCCAATTATAAAACATGCAGTTTCTTTTGCACAGCTTAAAATAGCATTCAAGTCTGTTCCCAGGATTCCAAAGCTTTAGAGTTTTCTGTGCAATAGAGGCCTCCTGTTTGACCTGTCTTCTGAGCAGCAGGTAACCTTTATTTGCAATTCTAACTTGAGTGTTTAATCATAATATCAGTCCAAAGAAGCTTGGGAGTTGTACAATAAACAGAAGACTCTTTTAAAATTTGAAAGTCTGTTATTTCTACCGATACAAGTGCAGAAAAGACTAAAATAGTATAGAGTGGGAAGTTAAATATGAAGTACACCGAGTGAATGCATATGCATTTAACTGTACTTGCGTTTAACAGCACTTCTGTTACTTTTATGAGAAGAAAGGGCATTGTGGGGGAGGGTAGGAGAATATATGAATTTAAAATGAAAGAGGAGACACCATGATGGTAAAAGCTGACGCCATTAGTGTTTTAAATATTCATATTTGGTGGCACTGTTTGGGTCATCAAATTAATATCCATTATTATTTTACTGATTTCCTTAGTGCACCTGGCACAATAATCCATTATGGAATTCTGAGTTTGGATATTTTTATTGTGAATTTTCTAGTAAGAGAAACTTCAAAATGTTGACTTTAGGAAGATAGTGTTCTTTTTGTTTTATTATTTTTCAGTTAGCATATATTAATAATAACTGATAATGGGTTAGGTTTTGACATTTTCATATACAGTCATAATGCATTTCAGTCATGTTTAACATCCCCACCACTCACCCTCTTTTGTCACCTTTTTTTTGTTGCTAATCCCCTTCTTCCCAACTATCCCTCGTAGTTTCATGTCTCCTTCTCTCTTCTTGCTCTTCCTCCTACTCCTCATCCTCTTCCTCCTCCTTATCCTCCTCCTCCCTGTGACCCAGGAACTTTCATTAGGGCTGCTTGCAGGATCACTAGCAAGGGGTTTTTCACAGGAGCATAGGTACCACATCAGTGGCTAGACTACTCAAGAAAAATCTTTCTCCCTCCCCTATGAACCATTAAGTGCACATACATCCCCATGAAGCACTCTCCCTTCCACCCCTTCCACGACAGAGTATTGACAGGCTTGTGAAGGTCTTGTGCTGATAACCACAGTTTTTGTGATTTCAAATGTATGATGGCCATGTTGTATCTGAAATTCAGCATTCCACACTGCTTCCCTCAAGTCCTTCAGCGATTACAGTCTTCTTGATTCTGGGACATTTGCTGAACCTTGAAAAGGGTGATATAGATGTCTCATTTGTGGCTGGACAGTCAACCGTCACTCATTCTTTGCTCTGTGGCCAATTATGAGTCTTTGCAGTCACCACTGACCAGTGCAAAAAGAAGCTTCTTTTACCAAAGTGGAGAGTAGCACTAGGCACAATTATTTAGAAGTGAATTTGGCAGGCACATCACATCCATCTAGCAAAAACAAACAATAAAACAGTAGCTTCCCCACTGGGACCTATGCTCTCCCCAGCCATGGGTCTTTGATCAGGTTTATAGTACCAAGTATGAATTTCTTCCTTTGGAATTGGCATAAAATTCAACCAGAAAAGAGTCAGTTACCTTTATAATATAGTTGGCATTATTGCATCGGGGGCACATCTTGTCTGGTCTCAAAGCCCTATCTTAAATATTTTCCATGTTTTTTTTCCCTCAATACCCACTAGAATCTAAGGGAGAATAAGTATTATGTGTATTAAAAAATAAAATTTTATTCTCAGTTTTATGCACATGTCTTCTTTTTATTCTGGTAAAATAATCACAACTGAAGTTGCTATCTTTAAGTGTACAACTTAGTGGTATTAAATATATGCACAATGGTGTGCAAACCTCCCTCACTTCCCCTTTCCAGACCTTTTCATTATTAGATACAAATTCCCTATTCCTTCCTCCACTAAACCCAGGGAACCACTATCCAACCATCCTAACTTGTGGGAGTAGCCAAGCAATGTTTAGTTTAACTTGGGACCCATGTCATGAGGGAGAGTCCATGTCCCACACTGCCTGGATGACCCAGAACTGGAAGCTGAGTGGCTCAGAGACCTAGGGTAGAACCAAACACAACTGGAAAATGGAAGGAAAAAAAATCAATGAAACAGTTCCTAATGACATTCTGCTATACACATAGTTTGGTGCCTTGCCCAGTCTTCAGCAGAGAGGCTCCCCTGGCAGCAGATAGGAGCAGGTGCAGAGACTCACAACCAGACCCCATGCATAAAGAGAGTCAAAACTGGAAGTCTCCAACAGGTTCCTCCCCTGGGAAGTTAATGAACCCAGTGAAAGTGGTGGGGGGAGAGGAGTGTAGGAGTCAGAAGTGATGGAGGACACGAGGAGATATGGTCCATTGAATCAACTAAGCAGGGTTCACATGGAGTCACAGAGACAGAAGTAGTAAGCATAAGGTCTGCTTGCATCAGCACCAGGTCCTCTGCATGTATGCTATGGCTGTTAGCTTGGTGGGTTTGTAGGACTCCTAGCAGGGGGAGCAGGTGTTCTTCTGACTCCTTTGCCTGTTCTTGGGACCACTTCCTCCTATCATCTTGTCTATTGCACCTTGTTTTGCCCTGTTTGACTGTTGTCTCTTGGAGGACTGCTCTTTCCTGAAGAGTAAACAGGGTGGGGGGGGTGGATCTGAGGAGAGGGGAGTATGGGAGAGATAGGAGAAGTGGAGGGAGGGGAAACTGTTTGGGGATGTATTGTATGAGAGAAGAATCTCTTTTCAATAAAGAGAAAGAGACAGAGACAGAGACAGAGACAGATACAGTGCCATGATGGACTCAGTAGGGCAAAGAGACCCACACACACACAGGCTGGGGCAGTCCGCCCTGGGCTTCAAGGAGAAAACACATGCCTACCTGATGCCTTGTGGTGCAGGGAAGTCAGGCACTATTATAGTGAGCAGATGTAGGGTGTGGTATGGAAGAAAGACAGAGAGAAAGAATGGTTCATTTTCTATGGATAGAGGCATATCCAAAGAGGTGAAAGCAGTGAGGAGCTGACTAAGGTTGGTGGCTTGATTGCCACCCAGGGCCATGGTGGTGTCTGGGTCTGGGCTGCTGCTGAGACCCATGTCTGGGTCCCTGGCCCTGATGAAGCCATGGTCTGTGTTAATGTCCCATGCTCCTGATTACCACCAAAGCCTGAAAGGATAGGGCTATATGGAGTTATCCCCACCCCTCACTGGCTGCAACACTAGGGAGAACTAGGTTCTGCCATTCACCGGCGGGCTGAAGCACTCAGGAGAAAGGGTCCTACACCTCACCTGGGCAGCAAAATATTGCTGACCTTGTTTTCAAGGTCCACTGTTTCTGAGGGCATGAGAATGGGAGAGCAGGTAACATCCCTCTTGTCTATCACGTGGTGGTATGGGTGAAGGAAAGATGCCCTCCTCCCCTACCCCTCAACACCTGCAGCAGGTGGGGGACCTGACCCAACCCCCCATCAGCTGCAGCACTCTTGAGAAAAGACCTTGTGCCTCACCTGGAAAGCACAGTAGATTTGACCCTGTAGACAGGGACGTGGGTGAGCCAGCCCCGAGAGCGTGAGAGGGGCAGAGCTGGTATAGTCTCCCTCATCTTCAGTGTGGTGGTGGGATTGAGAGAAAGATGCCCTCCCCACTTGCACCTCCTGCAGCTGGTGAGGGAGCTGACCTTCTCCTTTACTAGATGCAATACTCTGAAAACAGGCCCTGAACCTTGTCCGGGCAGCACAGCTGAGCTGACCCTGTTGAGGAGGGGTGGGGGACAGGAGAGTCAGCCCCAAGAAGGTGATCGTGGGAGATCTGGCCTCGCACCTCATCTGCCATATGGTGGCATGGGCTGGGGAGAGATGCCCTCCCCCCTGCACCACCCGTCTACGCCTGAGGCAGGTAGGAGAGCGGTCCCTGAGGTCATAGGAGCAGAACTGCCCCTGCCCCTCACCAACTGCAGCACTCAGGAGAACAGGTTCTTCCCTTTGCCTGGGCAGCACAGCAGATCCAGCCCTATTGGCAGAAGTGTGGGTTAGCCAGCCTGGAAGTTGTGAGCATGGGAGAGCTGTCCCCACTAATTGTGTGTCATGCAGCGGTGTAGGTGGGGGAGAGATGCCTCCCCTTACCCCTTGCCCCTCATTGCCTGTGGTAGACTAGGGAGCTGACCCTCCCCACTACCAGCTGCAGCACTCGGGAAAAGTGGACCCTGCACTTTGCCTGGGCGGCACAGTAGAGCTAATCCTATTGAGAACGTAAGCATGGGAAATGTGGCCCCATTCCTCATCTGTCATATGGTGGAGTAGTGGGGGAGGCATGCCCCCCTGCCGCTCCCTGCCTCTGGCATGCAGGAGAGTTGGGCCTGCCATTTATCAGCTACAGCACTCTGGACAGTAACCCCTACACCTCGAACTGCCCTAGACTCTTGCTCATTTCTGCATAGGGTAAACTAGCCAGGGCAATGCTGGAGAGCTCACTCTGGTACTGAAGAGCTAGTGGGTTGACCAACCCTGCAACTGCCCAGACCCAGAACCAGGGTTATGAGTTGGTTCACCCCAACATCCACTCCATCTATGATCTGCTGGAACATGTGAAGAGGCCAGTCCTGCAGACCCAAGACTGCAGGATCTCCATGACACAGGGCAACAACGGGATAGCCAAGAGGAGTCTCAGTGAAGGTTCAGCATTGATAGTGCAATAGAAACCGAAGGCCTTGAACCAGACCAATGACTCTTTGCGAAGAACATCTACACCTAAGGATATAGGGATAAAAAAGTTTACTGTGTGACTCACTATGTCACACTACAGCATCCATGACGAGATTTTTCCTTTTTTTTTCCCTTTTATCTCAAATTTTATTTTATTTTTTGGGGGATGGATTGTAAGGGCAGAGGTTGTGTACAAAGGGACAGGAAATGAATGGGTTTGAGATGCACAATGGGAAAGACAAAGAATAAATAAAAAGTTTAAAAAAGATAAAATTTAGGACAATGAAATATAATAGTCATATCTAATATACTTGCCTATTTTGTGGAAACACTGAGTTATAACCTTAAAAGTGATATCTTGTTAATATTCTATTTTACTAATATAGTCAGTTAAACTAAAAATTCTTTGTAATTTTCTTTCAAAACATTATATATTGCTAAAAAAATAAAACTTTTGTTTCACAATAAAAAAGAGCTCTTAATTCTCAAAAAAAAAAAAAAGAAAAGACAAAAAAAAGACAAACATGTGAGTTCATTTGAGGAACTTGCAAGATAGTGTTCTTTTTCTTTTTATTTATTTATTTGGTTTTTTGAGACTGGGTTTCTCTGTGTAACCCTGGCTGTCCTGGAACTCACTCTGTAGATCTGGTGGGCCTCAGACTCAGAGACCCACCTTCCTCCTGAGTGCTTGGAATAAAGGCATGTGCCACTACCACCCAGATCAAGATAGTGTTCTTAATCACTTAATTCTGTTAGACATTAATATTTTGGGGAAACATTATTTCCAATAGAATTGAAAGATAAGGTTACACACTCAAAAATTAACAAATTAAAAGTCAATAAAATTATCCTTAAGACTAAGCAATAATGAATAGCTCACTATATAAAAGAGCTGGATATCTCCTGCATAGACCCCACTGAAGAAGATAAACAAGTGAGAAATAAGCACCTATAAGGATATTTAGAATTATTTTTTGATCAGGAAAAAGACTGTTAAAGCATAAATATGAACCACAGCATGTGATAGATGGGATTTTTTTTAATTCAATGTATCTGATATTATCAGTTAATGGTGAGGATACAGCAGATCAGGAATGTAAAGACTCTATGTTGTGAAGAATGCAAAAGAGCAGCCACTTTTTAAAGCAAGAAGGCAACTTCTCACCATAACCGTGCAGTATAACGACTAAGGTTCTACCCAGTTGGTTTGAAAATCAGGCTCTCTTAAACACGTGTTCACAGGTGAATGATTCTAACAACCCTCTCTATAACTACCCAAACATGAAGCGAAAAAATGTCTTTTTACACAAGTAAGCAAACAATCGATTAAACCAATAAATAGATTAAAATTCAGCTATGAAAATGAGCTAATGTGTCATAAATTTAAAAGAGTAAAAAGAGGTTTGTGGGAGGGTTTGGAGAGAGGAAGTACAAGGGGAAACGTAAATTGTGGTATAATCTCACAAATAAAAGAAGTAATAAAAAAGATATAGTTAAAACTTAAATGCAACATTTCAAGTAAAATCTCCCAATCAGAAGAGGTTAGGTAATGCTGTGAATAATATGTTTTATTCTGGACTTAAAGACAAATCTACACTGAAAACAAAAATATAATTATTCAGGATACAGAAAATAAAGGAGAGGGCTAATTTTATACATAAAATAATGTTCAGTGTGATAAACTAATTTTGGTGTTATAACTGTGGGTCCATGACATTCATTATTTATTTAAACTGGTTGAACTTTACAGCACAGAGATTTAACTTTACACTGGAAATTTGTAAAAATCAATTGAAGAACCTATGGTAATTGAAAAACAGTACATAATTTGGCAAATAATTTAAACTTTACATGTTTATAAAGCAATAGTGAAAACCTTTTTTCTTTAAGAATTTTGAAATGTACAATAATGGATTGTGAAAATGTAAGTGCATGCAATATATAGTCTAGAAATTCCAATGGTCAATAACAAATAAAAATTTTGAAATGTGATCCCAAGTATAATATATGTGTGCATATAAATTCATACTGATATAAAAAAACTTGTTAAATAAATTAACTACTGGTCAGAGGTCGCAAATCTCCCATGAAGAAAGAATACAGGAAAAAAAAAGAGTGGCTAATTATTAATTTAAAAAACTCAAAATGAAACCCAGTAGGCTTTACTTGGAGGCATATAAGAAAATTTGATCAGTCCTACAACTAAAGGTAAAGGAAAATAAACAAGTGGTACAATTTTTGCTCTAGTCAGGGCTGTAAGGAATGTCAGCGCTGTGTTTAGTAAAGAAAATAATCGTACAGACAAATTAAGGATTTGTGCATTTATACATATGAATATCTTTAATGTCCAGATGTCTCTGAACTTTCTGAGAAGGTATTGCCAGTGCATTCTCTAGCTTGATATGCAGAAATTGTTCACAAACAAGCAACATAATCCTTTAAAGATGTGCATCAAGGGGTGCTGAGGGCCTTGGGAGTATAAAGCAGGTGACAACAAGTGTTTGACAAGTCGACTCACCACATGTGTAACTCCCTGATGGGGAGCCCCACCTGGCAAAGTCCTAGGGTCACTGGCTGTGGAAACCGGTTGTTTGCTGTCTGTGACTTTCTCTGGTGCCACTGCTATGCCTCCCTAATACGAACAGCTGTGGGGTGCTTTCCACAGACCTTTGGCAGTGTGTTTTACATCTCTGGACACACATTTAGCTGTGAATTTCTGTTTAAGCTGTATAATTCTGATGAACAGAAATATTACCAGAATATTCTTTACTGACACAGAAAAGTAACAGTACTCTCTGTCTCAAAGACAGCCTTTTTGCTACATGTTTTGCAGAGACCTTAGAACTAGTCCAAAACAGACTAAGCTGCCCCTACAGAATACACACAAAGACTAATTCTCAGGTGTTGTTTATTGCTAAATCAAGGCCAGGCTGTTTACATCAAGACACAGTCCTTTAAGTAGCTCCCTTTGTGCATGTACTCTGACCACTCAAGGTTCAGCCAATTGTTTAATGTCTGGGACCCCTCACCAACTTAGAGCTACATGCATGGGTCAGTGTGACATTAGTAGCCTAAGAGAAACTATGTGACTTATCCTGTGTTTTGAGAATGGGTAAGGCCCTGAAAATGTAACCTATAATTGTCCAGATTTTGGCTGAGGGACAGAGCAGAAGTGATGTAGAGAGAGGGGCTGAGGAGGAGCAGCAAAGGAGAGCAGGGCAGCAGAGGTGGAGAGAGAGAGAGAAAGAGAGAGAGAGAGACAGAGAGAGAGAGAGAGAGAGAGAGAGAAGAGGAACGTTGTAGAGAGAGATGTGGAGATAGTGAAAGTGAATTAGAGAAGCTGTTGAGTAGAGAATGAGAGGGGATGAAGATCTAATTAGGAAGCATTGAAGAGATTTTTCAGAGAGAATTTTTCAAGATAAAGTAAAGAGAAAGTTACCATCAGAAAGCTTTAGTTTTCTTTATTTTTCCCCTCAGTTAGAAATGGTCTAGCCCTCAGATAAGAATTTTTCCTAAACCCTCACAACTCTGAGGTCTTTTTGCTGCCCTGGAGCAGAATGGGAGCTGGTCTCTCAGTGTGTGATAAAGGGATGAGAGAGATGACTTGGTAAGTATGAGTGCTTACTTCTATTGTAAAGGACCAGAGTTTGGTTACCAGCACTTACATCAGCAGCTCACAACTCCTTCTGACTCCTGGTCCAGTGGATAAAACATGTTCTATGGCCTAGTAGGCCTAGTATACACACACATATAACACACACACACACACACACACACACACACACACACACACACACATACACACATACACACACACACACACAAATAAATTAAATCTTCTAAATTATAAGTTAAATTTATAATTAAGAACAGCAGCTGGGCAGCAGTTGGGCATGCCTTTAATCCCAGCACCCAGGAGGCAGAGCCAGGTGGATCTCTGTGAGTTCGAGGCCAGTCTGGTCTACAGAGTGAGATCCAGGACAGGCACCAAAACTACACAGAGAAACCCTGTCTCAAAACAACAACAACAACAACTACAAAGATGTATAATTAAGAATAAAACTAAATCTTCTAAAAATTATAAATGTATGTGTTTTTCTCTGTTCCTGGCTGATGTTCTATTAATTTAGAGATTTTTTTCTTGTAATACTGCCTCAAGAAATTTATGAGTATATAAACTTATCCAGTGAGGATATATACAAGGATCATGCAAGGCCAGCCATTCTTATAGGCAATATTTATAGAAATTCTCTTTTTTTAATCAAGGGCAAAGTAACAAGGTTTTGCTATATAGTTGCAATGAAGAATGAGAATTAACCATGTCTTCATAAATGGCATCTGAGCTGAGGCAGTCCGTGTCAACTCAATTCCATCTCCCATGACATCTCTTAATCTGTGTACAGAAGTTAGAACTCATACTCAAAAGTTATGAGATCACTGCTACACATCCATCTTCTGTCTGTGTTGCATAATTGTAATGATATTCAAACCTATTTTATTACAATATTACTACATATCTCAATTTCTCAGCTAAAGTTTGATCAAGATGATTATTGTGGGATCTCAATCACAAGTGATAGACAATCATAAGCTTTTACCACTGATTTGTTGCCTTGATAACTCAATGAAACTTAGGAATTGTTTTCTTTTAAAACTTCAAATGTACACATTCATATGAATGGTATTACAGCAATTTCAGGTGACTTCACTTTAATACACTTAGTATCCTAAATTTATGTTTGACATTTTATATCATTTTCACAACAACAGAAGCATACTAACATACAAATGTCAAGGCTGCACCTCAAGCCCATGTGTTAGAAGGAAGTTCTTCAGCTATAGGTTTTGTTACTGAGATTTTTTGTTTGTTTGTTTGAGACAGGGTTTCTTGGTGCAGTCCTAGCTACCAAGGAACTCACCTTGTAGACCATAGTGGCCTCAAACTAAACGATCTGCCTGCCTCTACCACCTGAGTGCTGAGATTAAAGGCATGTGCCACCACTGCCTGGCTATGTTCCTGAGATAATTAAGAAGTAATAATTCCATTGAATTACTATCAGACAAGATGGTTTAGTTAACTGAACAATAAGGGACATGATTAGGGGAATATTCTGAAGTGGTAAGTGTGTTCTATCGAAGGGCCATTTCCCACACCATACTTCCTGTATGTGAACAGAGGTTAATAAAGGAAAGACTGAAAATAAGAAATGGTGAGAATTTTTAGCAGGCTGTTGCAAAGTATTTGTTATACTGAAATATCTGTTTCTTGATTTTATTATTTTAAGGACCCCCCAATGCATTATAGTTTATTGAACTTATACCTTCAAAATACACTCATTGTAGTGAATTTCTCATTGTGAAGATAGTTTATAGTAGAACTTGGCCCATATCATTATATGATGTCTTTTCTTAATAATTTAACAAACATTGACTTCCTGGTGTGAAATGAGCCAATTAAAGTCATTTTAAAAATGCAAAAGTTGGGCTGCTATCAATTTTAAATAAGAGCACTATGTAATATCCTGCAGCTCAGTTTTTCTTTTTGAAAATATAGTTAACCTCATAGCAATTACACTTTTCTATCACTTTCACAATTGAATTGACATTTCAACTCATCCATTGTCTTCCTTCTGACTTGGTATGAAAGCACATAAGAAGTCAGGCTGAAGGATTCCATTTTTAGATTTTTTTTTATCTCTGAATCAAATTTATGTGTGGCTTTTATTCTTTCTGCTTTTCTATTGTAAACTCATGGAAGTATCAACAGACTAGAACAAATATCCATTTTTAGTTTAATGGGCATTATGACCAAAGAAGAGGCCAGTTTTAGTACCTCTCAGAGACTGACACTAAACTAAGAAATGAAACAACCTGAAGAAACTGCAAAGAAACTGATCTTGACAGAGAAAAGTATGTTAATAAGGCTGGCCCAATAAACAACCTCTATTCCTGCGAGGGACATTCTGTTTTGAGTAGGGTAACAGAAGAGTAAAAACTCTGTTCTTTGAGATTGCCAAAATCTCCTTTCATCAGCTGACTCATTAGATCTGAAGAACCTAGGCATCTAACAGATCAGTCCTCCAGAGCACAATATATTTTGAACGTGGTACAAAGTCTAGCTATCAGATTAACAGCCTGCATATGCTTTATTCTAATTCTGACTCTTGCCCGTAGCTCATCAGAGAAAAGGACTCAATTGCATGAGCTAGGCCAAATTGTAACTTTAGCATAATTTTCATATTGTATTATTGAAAGTAGCGTTAACATTTTGCTATCTTCCTTTATATGAACATCTACAATATTGAATAAAATAAATGCAATAGGTTTCTAAATTATAAAGTTTATATGATTTATTTCTAAAGTTGTACAGAACAATCATCAGAAAGGCTCTGCTGAGCTAATGGTGCCTAGTATATGTTACTATGTCAATTAAGTGTTTCTACCTGAGGAAGACCACCAGACATCCAACATCCAATGCTTTACATCTTATTTAACTACCAATGAACCCATGACTACGCTTTGGGAAGCAGTTAGGTTTGGAAAGATTTATTTGTCAATATAGGAAATGTAGTTTCAGTACTTCTGGGCACTTGGCAGATCTACTGTATTATTCCCTGATAGGAAGTAAAACAAAATTAAAAACTTAGTAGAGAATGACAAGTCTATTTCTCTCACTTCAGTATAGTACAAAACAGAGCTGCAGAGCTGTAAAAAACTCAGGGATTCTTTGGCAAAAGTTAAGTATAAGCAGTTAAGTTTTGTAGCAGTGGCTGGGCAGATATGTGGCTGTGACCTGGGGGAGGGTGTGTTGGTTCAGAAAGTATTACTGAGGGGCAAAAATAGAAAAGAGGGAAGTATAGAAATAGATGAGCTGAGAGCATGAAAGACAGTAACCACATCCAATAAAATGGTTTATGTTTCTCAAAAACTGCAGGAGTTAGTGGAGGTAGCTCAGGTGACCAATAGTGATGATGATGTCTGAGTGTTATAGGAGGGGGTGAAAATGAGAATATCCAGAAGTAACTGCAGAAGTAAACTGGTGGGGAGAGCATACAAAAGCAACACTGAAGATTCTATCTTGTATGTGTCTAGACTTATGAGAAAGTCAAGAAAGTCCATGGCACTGCTCCCTTGCCATGTTGACTCCAGCTGCCTCCCCGCGGTACTTTTACTAAGGAAAATTAGCCATCCATTTATAATTTAAAATTTTCTTAATCTTGTTCTATTGCAAGAAATTATCTTGCAATTATATCCATTAGGCTTCTTAATCTTTCTAAAGTAAAAAAATAAATAAATAAATAATGCTATGGTGTAACGTGAATTCTAAATGGTCTTATAAAACAAACAAACAAACAAACTTGGAGCCAGATATTGGGGTAAATGCTGAAAGATCAGAGAGACAAAGGAACAAGCCACTGCCATGTCTCACCTTGCCAGCTCCACGAATCCTCTGACTGTCTCTGAGTCCTCAGCCGAAAGGGGTCTAGCCAAAAAGGGCTTCAGCCAAAAAAGGCTTTAGTTTTTGTCTCCTCATGCCTTATATACCTTTCTCTGCCCACCCATATTGCTTCCTTCCTAGTGCTGGGATAAAAGGCGTATGGCTCCCAAGTACTGGGATTAAAGGTGTGTGACACTACTGCCTGGCTTTTTTTCTCTCCTAGACTGAATCAATCTCATGTAGTTCAGGGTGGCTTTAAACTCACAACTCTGCCTCTGGAGTGCTAGGATTAAAGGTGTGTGCCACCACTGCCTGGCATCTATGTTTAATCTAGTGGCTTGTTCTGTTCTCTGATCTTCAGGCAAATTTTATTAGTGTACACAATACATCAACACACTATGGCATTATTATTTATTTTTAATTGAAGATTAAAAATTGTGTGCATTATTCTTCATGTCTCGTAATTTTTTTAAAAAGCCACTTAGGGTGTCCTGCTAAAGGGTTTGTCCGTGAGCTATTTAATTCACTGATAAGTAAACATTTCTTCTTCTCTAAAACACACACTTCAATTTCTGTCCTGATCTACATTGGAGTGCTCATTTTTTAGCATTTTAAAAAATCATTGTGGTTGTTCAAATACAGGCAAAGAATAATCACCAGCCTTGCATTTTGAGTGTTAGTGGTGTCCCACAGGGTGTCAGATGTTTCAAATTTTAGTGAACACCTAAAGCTTTAGGGAGTTGTGAATGTCTGCAAACATTAATCCCAAACTTGCCAATGATACATAATATATTAATTTACATTTTATATTTGAGAAAATAATTATTCAAATATTAGGTGAAGTCTGAAGAAATGTGATAATTTGCTAATAAGAGCTCACTTTATACAGAGAGTCTGATGTTCCTTAATAGTAGGGACATGTTTTCAGAAATGCATTATTAAAAGATTTTCTCCTGTGTGAATGTGAAAGTACACACCTGCAAAATGAAGGCCCCTATACCTTAAATGATCTAGTTTGACACTGACTTATTTATTGATATGTGCTTATGTGTACATGATGTGTGTATGTGTGTGTGTGTGTGTGTGATTGTGTAAAAGGAGAGTTTTCATAATTTCCTGTAATTTCTACTTTGTCTTAACATAAAATTTTTGGATTTGCTCATTTTCCACATGGCTCTGTGTTTTCAATAATTCTCCATTTCCTCTGGATATAGGTATATCTTTTTATTACTCTCCATCTCTTTTCTATTGAGCTAAGTCAGGTTAGCTACACATTTCCAGAAGGAGTTGCATAAGAGTTGTTCCTTGGGATAAATATGAAAATATTCCACACTTGAAGTAGTGCTTTTATGTGTGAGACCAGTTCCCACTTTTCCGCCAGGGTACTCTTGAGGAGAGAGGGATAAGAAATATTAAATGGAAATATAATGGGGAGTGAAACAGACAGAAACACAGGATAGCTTTGGGAGGGCCTGGATCAACATCCACTGGCTCCTTCTGTCTCTTCTAAAGGGCTTTTTATAGGATGCCAAAGAGTGGAGCAAAAGACCTCCCTCTAGGACAGTCAAATGTAGACCCTTCCAATCACCTGGTAACAATGCATGTGGTCAAGACATCCTCTAAGGCAGTCCTTCTGGGTAAAGCAAGCTCAGATCTCACTAGGAAACCTCTGTGGGCCTCCACATTTTTATTACCTAATGTAGTATTTAATATCAACTGTCCATCTATACATGCCATTGTTCCATCTAGTCATAGTCAATTTTATTAAGGATCCTTTAACAAGAAAAACTAATTCACCTCTTTACAGTTTTAAATTTTCTTAGTATTGTTCTATTGCAAAAAATTATCTTGCAGTTATATTATTTTGCAGGACTTTCTCTCAAATGACACTTTGGGCAATGGCTTTAACTTTCAGTATTATGTTGTATAACACATTTGATAATTCCTAGGTGTGTCTCATATTGGAATAAAAATATGTACTTCATTAGGTAAGAAAGCCTGTATTCATTTGCCTGTCAGCTATCCCTACAAGTGTTATTCACATTCCTTCAAATATGTCCTTCAAAATATTCGAACATTAATTAACTTTCACATTTAATTTCAAATTAGTTGTTGGCCTGCCTTTTTCAAGGTCAGTTAGGTGTGTCATCTCTTCAAGGATCATATCCTTTATTTCAACCACTTGCACAGATGGTCCCTGCTCTGTCTTGAAAACAACTAACTCTTAAAGAAGTCTATCACTGAACATACATCTAAATAACTTAAATTTCTTTTATATTATAAACACTGGCTTTACCATCCTGGTCCAGAATATCTCAAACTTAGTAGTATTGATAATTTAGTCTCACAATTACTCATCGTAGGGAGCTGTCAACCACTACATTTGTAAATTAACAACAGTTTCTCAAGCCTCTATGTTCTACACCCCAGAAGACCCTCTCACCCAAAGTTATGACAATTATAGATATAACTAAAAATTGTCAAATTCCTTCTGTTTTATAGCTTCTCCATGCCTACCCCAGCACAAGAATCATCTATGCGGTTTAGTGTAACACAAATGTTAAAAGGTCTTTTAATAAAAAACCTGGAGTCAGACATTGGGGTAAATGCTAAAAGATCAGAGAGACAAAGGAACAAGCCACTGCCAACTCCACAAATCCTCTGACTGAAATCCTCTGAGTCCTCAACCAAAAGGTCCAGCCGAAAAAGCCTCTAATTGAAAGGGCTCTAGCTAAAAAGAGGCTTACTTCCTGTCTCCTCACTTCTTATACACCTTTCACCCCCCCCCCTCATATTACTTCCTTCCTAGTGCTAGGATTAAAGTCATGTGTGCTTCCCAAATACTGGTAGCAGAGGCATGAGATCTTATGTGCTGGGATTAAAGGTATGTGCCACCACTGCCTGGCTCTGTTTCTCTCCTAGACTGAATCAATCTCATGTAGTCCAGCATGGCTTTGAACTCAGAGATCCAGACAGTTCTCTGCCTCCTGAGAGCTAGGATTAATCTAGTAGCTTGTTTTGTTCTCTGATCTTCAGGTAAATTTTATTAGGGTGCATAATATATCACCACAGTTTAGATTATAGAATGATATATATTGACATAACTCAACAGATAGGTATTTATTTCATTTTTGTTTTGTTTTAATAGAAAACTAGCACTGTTACAATATACCTGAATAATATTGTAATTATAATATGTCCTGCTAAGAAATTGTATTTTTAAATAATATTTATTGTGAAATATCAAAAGTATTGTATTGTGTTTCAGAAGGAACTCTAAAACTGGGAATATATCCAAAGGACTCTATATTCCACAACATAGACTCTTGCTAACCCATGTTCATTGTTGTTCTATTAACAATAATCAGGACATGGAAACAGCCTGGATATTCATCAACATAATGGATAAGGAAAATGTAATATATTTATACAATTGAATATTACTGTTATTAAGAATAATGAAATTGTGACATTCTCATGTAAATGGATAGAGCTGAAAACATTACTCCTAGATACATTACCCAGGCACAGAAAAAATAAATGTCACATATTTTCTCTACTATGTGGATGCCAACTCTGGTGGTTTGAATAGGAATGGCCCCCATAGGCTCATAGATTTGAATTCTTGGTCACCCTGAAGTGACACTATTAGGAGGTGCGGCTTTCTTGGAGTAGATGTGGTCTTAGAGGAAGTGTGTCACTAGAGGTGGTGTTTGAAGTTACAGAAACTCAAGCCAGGTCCAGTGACTTATTTTCTCTTCTTGTTGCCTATGCATCCAGATGTAGAACTCTCAGCCACTCTCCAGCATCATGTCTGCCTATGTGCCACCATGCTTCCTATCATGACAAAAATGTACTAAAACTCTGAAATGTAAGCCAGCCCCAATAAAATGTTTTTTCTAAGAGTTTCCATAGCTATGGGATCTCTTCACAGAAATAAAAATCCTAGATAAGACACCAGCTTTGAAATCTTCAGAGATATATTTTCTTTAGAACATCCATAGTGGTCAGGAAATTACTAAGGACCAATAGAAAGGTGTTTTCAAGGAAGTAGAGGTATAATGTACAGGTATAAAAGATTGAAAATAAAGTATGGAACAAGAAGAGTTAAATTGTGGTGTGGAGGAGGTTCAAGTAGAAGAGGGAAATTGGGAGGGATAAATAAATAATAATAAAAATTCACACTGATCCCCTACTACTGTAGAAACCTACTAAAAATGTATTTTCACACATGCATTAAAAAATTCAAAATGGAGTTATCCTATAATGGCACCAGAGGCTAATAAAAATTACCAGTACTAGGAATGGGTTACTACTCTTGTAGGTATTGGCCAGTGATGTCTCAAAGGCCCTCCGACATTTCAGACTATAATCAATACTCTTGGTTATCTTACAGAACTTAACAATAAGACCCTATTGTTGAAGATACCATGTGCTGAACTCAACATGGAGAAATCAAACTGAATCTGGCATAGAAACATCATCCCTTTGGGCTAGCTTTCATAGAACTAGAAAGTGCTATGTGCATGACAGAGGAGAAAAGCAATCAACAGTTTTTCCATGTGTGAACTCTGTGAGCGACAGTGACGGCAGGCTTGGTAAAACACACCTACTGGTGCAAGAGTGGCACAAATGTCACAGGAATAACCAACTAATTTCTGATTGGATTTAAGTCCTGCTCCATAAGATGAAACTGGTACCTGGTACCATTATTGGTCCAAGTACCTATGGCTAAATAGATCATAGACCTTGGGAGAGAACATGCTACTATTATTCTGCTAAATGGACAAAGTATTAAACCATATATATATATATATATATATATATATATATATATATATATGGATTAACTCTCATCAGAGAAAAACTTCTGTTTGTAGTAGATGCTGATCTACACAAAGACCTACAACTGGCCAAAGTACAGAACACTTACCCTTAGTAGAACACAGATATCTTTTTAAAAATAAATATTTATTTATTTTATATCCCGGCCACAGTTTCCCCTCCCTCCTATCCTCCAAGTCCGTTCCCGGCCCCCACTCTGTTCCCATACCCCAATCTACTCCTCCTCCATTTCTGTTTAGAAAACGGCAGGTCTCCCATGAGTATCAACAAAACACCACATATTAAGTTGCAGTCAGACTAAGCTCAGTATTAAGGCTGAGCAAGGTAATCTAATATGAGAAAGAGGGTTCCAAAATCCAGTAAAAGAGTTAGAGACAGCCCCTGTTCCCACCATAAGGAGTCCCACAAGAGGACCAAACTATACAAACTGTTACATATATGCAGAGTGCCTAAGTCAGTCCTGTGCAGGCTCCCTCATTGTCGGTGGTGTCTGTGAGTCCCTATGAGCCCAGGTTAGTTGATTCTGCAATTTTTCTTGTGGTACCCTTGATCCCTCTTAATGCTACAATCCTTTCTCCCCCTTTTCTACAGGATTCCCTGAACTCCGCCTAATGTTTGGCTGTGGGTCTGCATATATTTCTATCAGTTGCTGGATGAAGCCTCTCTGATGACAACTGGGCTAGGCACCAATCTGGT
Organism: Peromyscus attwateri; assembly: GCA_902168425.1. Classification (NCBI taxonomy): domain Eukaryota; kingdom Metazoa; phylum Chordata; class Mammalia; order Rodentia; family Cricetidae; genus Peromyscus; species Peromyscus attwateri. The sequence continues at coordinate 20,140 of CABHPP010115418.1, forward strand.
CATAGGAGAAACCAGTTCAGGCCAGATTGGGCAGTGTATCTGCTATTGCTAGGAGTGTTAGCTGGGTTTATCCTTGTAGATTTCTGGGAGATTCCCTTGTACCAGGTTTTTTACCTGACCCCAAAATGCTCCTCCTTTCCTAGTTATCTCTTTCAGTACTTTCCCACTCTGTCTGCCAACTAACCTGACAATTCCTGTTCCCATTGCCACCTTCCCTCAGTCTACTCAGGAAATTTCTTCTGCTTCCCTTTCCCAGGGGAGATCTAGGCATCTCCTCATGAACCCTCCTTGCTACCTAGTTTCTCCGTGTCTGTGGATTGTAGCATAGTTATCCTTTGTTTTACAGATAATATCCACTAACAAGTGAGTTATACTATGTCTGTCCTTCTCAGTTTGGGTAACCTCATGCAGGATGATTTTTTTCTAGTTCCATCCATTTAACTTCAAATTTCCTGGTGTCCTTGTCTTAAACAGTAATACTTCACCGCATTTTCTTTATCCATTCAGTACAATCCCCATTAAAATCCCAACACAATTCTTTGCAGACCTTGTAAGAAGAATACTCAACTCATCTGGAAAAAAAAAACCAGGATAGTTAATATAATCCTGTACAATAAAAGAACTTCTGGAGGTCTACCTTCCCTGATTCCAAGCTCTACTACAAAGCTATAATAATAAAAACCTCATGGTATTGGCCTAAAAACAGAGAGGTAGATCAATGGAATTGAAGACTCAGACATAAATCCACACATCTATGGACACCTGATCTTCGACAAAGAAGCCACAATTATAATACAATGAAAAAAAGAAAGAATATTCAACAAATGGTGCTGGTCTAACTGGATGTTGTCATGTAGAAGAATACAGATAGATCCTGCACAAAACTCAAGTCCAAGTGGATCAAATACCTGAAGATAGATATCTTACATCTTTCTCCAAAGGCCAAGGTATCATTGTGAAAAAGGAGGGCAGAAAGAGTTTAAGAGCCAAAGGTGGTGGATGATCATAAAGAGAAAGTATCTTCTGGACACAGGAGGGCAGCTGTGCTTTTGAACTCACAGTAGCTTTTACAGCATGCACACCACCTGTGCAAGCCCAAGACATGCCAAATCTCACCATGGTGGGGGAAGCTGGGCATGAAGTTTCATCTCTGTCCTAAAAGACATTGGCAATTCTTAGCTACTTAGGGATAAAGGTTTTGTTTTCTCTTAAAACTGTTGTCCATGATTACTGAACCAAAGTCCAGTTGAAGAACACATATTCAAGAATATTTGTAGAGCATAAATTGGCTTTGTTGAGTGAGAAGGGAAGGGAGAGTAGATCCAGGAAACATTGGGGGAGGAAAGGGGAATATGTACAACCGTTGTCTGAAATTCTCAAAGAACTAATAAAAATTATAAAAAGGAGATTTGTAGAGGAAAACACACCAAGTTAACTTGCTGTCTCCATATCTGTGTTTTGACATGAGCACACAAATACACAAACATGTCCATATATATATATATGTATATACATACACACAAAAATGGCTATTAATGTGATTCAAAAATGTGGTGACTTATTTCATAATCCAAAGATTTGGTGGCTAAGAATTAGCCCCTTAAGATAATGGCTCAAGGCCAGCTTCAGCTACTTAGTTTGTTTAGGCCAACCTGACCTTCAAGAGACCTTGTGCAAAACAAACCAAAACAAGAAACAAAAATTAAAACATGAAGATAAATATGGAATTATATGATTTCAATCATTCAGTCACTGAAAGGAGTAACCATTACAAAACAACTTTATAAAACATACAACACTAGAATTTTAAATACAAAGACATAACCACTGTGTTTTGTGACAGAATAGAGATTCTTTAATGAATACTTTTAAATACTGACTTAAAGAAAACAATGTGTACTGTAATCTTACCATGACTATAGTGACCGTAAGTGGGCCAGCAAAACATTCCCAGAGAATTACCATATAACTGCAGTTTAATAGATACAGTGATCCCTGAAAAGGTATGAGCTTGCTGAGGTGAGAAATTCAATGTTCAAACATAAAGATGATGATGAAATAGCTCTGTTGTGTTGATTGCTGATCTGTGCTTTGCCAAGCACTTACATTGGACTCAGGTTTGACTTTGTAATTTCCATTTCATCTTTCTTATTTGATCACATCATTCAACAACTTTTCAAGTTGCTTTTATTCTTACCATTTAGAAATATGGATAGCATAAACAGGGGGAGGGCAAGGCTTCTCTAAGTTATGTTAGGCAAGAAGCCCTAATCTGACAGCTTCTGAAATCAGGATCCTTGAACAATCATTATATTATGTCATGTTGTTATATTATTTCAATTTAAGAAAGAAGTGGGCAATCCCTGGAAATGAGTAACAGAAAGGAAAAGTTAAGAGTCAGTGAGATGAAAGGAGGAGGCAAAAGTATCCTTAAAATGTACTTTACACTGAGACCAGGGCACAAAAGGATAAGTTAGAGAGGTAGAGCACTACCTGCCAGGTCATGAAAACGATATCCAAGTTTTATCCACATGTAGTCAATTAATTCGAATAAGAAAATAACACCAATCTGTCTACTTTTCACCTTCATTTTCTGTCACTGAAGGCTAGCAATCACCCTGCATGCCAGAGTCCTTAGAATTTGTCTTGATTTGGGGGCTTCCAAAGTTGAAGATCATTATTTGTGCAATTAAATTATGTTAATTTAAGTTGTCAAAGGTTTTCTGTCCTCCCTAGTTTAATGTCAACAGGATACATGATAGAGTCATCAGAAAAGAGACAGCTCAACTGAGAAAATGTTCATAAGATTAGGCTGTAGGCAAGCCTGTGGGGCATTTTCTTAATTAGTGATTATGTGGAAGGACTCTGCCCATTGTGGGTGGTGCTACACCTGGGCTGTTGATAAAAAAACAGGCTGAGCAAGTCACGTGGAGCAAACCAGAAAGTAGCACTACTCCATTGCCTCTGCATCAGCTCCTGCCTCCAGGTTCCTGTCCTGTTTGAGTTCCTGTCCTGACTTCCTTCAGTGATGGACTGTCCATGTAAACCCTTTCCTCCCCAAGTTGCTTTGGTCATGTTGTTTCATTACAGCAATAGTAACCCTAGCTAGGACATTGGCTTTCTACCAGGTAGAAAGCAGATATCTAGGTGAGAGATCATGTGATATATAGGAGGTAACTGGATCTGGAGAAATTTGATGTATGTAAAGTTTGGTTGGGTCATTAAAGTGGCAGATGTTACAGACTGACTTTCCCAGGAAACTAACTTGGAAATAGGAATCAACATTTACGGAGGTAATGAGCAGTGTTCTTGAGAATTAAAACAAGAACAGCAATGGTGGAGCAGCAATAGAACAAGATGGAATATAAAAGTGAATCAGTGCTACAACACAGCATTAAAATAGATGTTGCTGTGATCACTGACCATTCAGGGTTGCTCTTGCTTAGAGTGAAAGTGCTCAGCATTTGCTGGACTAAGGCTCCTCCCTGAAAGAGGAAACGAATTCCAAGAAGCTCTTCCATCTGTAAGAGTTCACGGCGGGTGACTTTAATCTGACAGCCATTCTAGCAGCTTCAAACTGGAGCTCTCTGTATGGAACATTATAATGTCTTTAATAGAACATTCTCTGAAAAAGTTGGGAGGAATTGAGCGTAAGTGATGGGAAAGACATTCCAAATGACAAGCAAAGATTAATGTGTCAAGTAATGTGACCTTCCTTGTTTTTTCTCTATTAAGAAATTTTTATTCATTTTACACACCAACTACAGATTCCCCCTCTCATCCCTCCTCCCACTCTCCCCCCGCCCCCCACAAGCCTTCCCCCACAACCCATTCCCCATCCCCTTCCCCAAAAAGGTAAGGCCTCCATGGAGAGTGAGCAGAGCCTGATATATTCAGTCGAGGCAGGTCCAAGCCCCTCCCTGCTGTATCAGGGCTATGCAAGGTGTCCCACCATAGGTAATAGGCTCCAAAAACACTGCTCATGTACTGTGACCTTTCAAAGCTGCAAGGTGATTTTCGAAGAAAAATTAGTTAAGTAGACACAAGTTACAAACTAAATTCTGATTAATATGAAAATGGAGGGATTGTGAAATGTCTAAAAAATTCTTGCAGCTGTTTGGATTTATGAGTCTGAAGTTTATTGAGGAGAATGGTATTGTTAAATACTTGGAATTACAATTGCTCAAATGTTACATTCAGGAAAAGTTTTTAAATAATACAAAACTACTGTAATTTCATTTAGTGTTATTTACATTTATGCCAAGGAGACATCAGAAATGTTTGTTATATTTTTTAGCACATTGAGCTCATAAACAATTTTAAAAGAAAGGAAAATATCATTTCTCAAAGCATTCAACAATTAAATAAAATATACAATTCACTAGAAGTGTATAAACAGCAAATAATAAAATTGCAAAATCTAACAATTGTAACTTTTCTGGAGTGATAGTTGGGTGACCTTGATTGCTCCACCCACAGACTTGAGACAGGATCCCCTGTATTTTGGTGTTGGTTTCTGCTGACATCTGGAAACTTAACTTTATAGGTGCTCAATCTGTTTGTTTTATTTTCTTAAGTACTGGATACATTTCATCTGTTGATTTGCTATTTATTGTGAAATAGCATGGCAGCACCATAAATAAAGCAGCTCTAACAGGGTCCAAGGTAAAAACTGTATGCTCCAATGTTGCCTCTTGATTGATTGATTGATTGATTGATTTGTTTATTTATTTATTGCTGTGAAATTGTTCCTGCGTTTTTTTCTTTCCTTTGATGTGTCTTTGTCGGCCTTTTGTAATGGAAGCACCTGACTTGGATATTATAATTATTGCTGAATACTATTACATCTCTTTCAGCTTATTAAGTTTGTCCATTTTTTCACTAAAATTATTCAATTGTCCAGCACATAATGATAAAGAGAAGAGGTCTTTTAAAAATGAAACTTTGAAAAATTATGATCAAAATATACATGTATTAGTTGTTGTTAATGAGGATAATTTTATAAAGGCTTTTTAAAAAAATTTAGTCCAATCCTTGAACAATATTTTTAAATGTTAATTCAGAACATCTATTCAAATCTCTAAATCACAAATAACCATTAGAAAATAATTTATGGTGAGACAGTTGTTTAGCTTGAAATGTTTAGGATGCCCCTAGGGAGTGGGACCGGGATCTGTCCTTAGTGCATGAGCTGGCTTTTTGGAACCTAGTGCCTATACTGAGACACTTTGCTCAGCTTAGGTGCAGGGAGGAGGGGATTGGACCTGCCTCAACTGAATGAACCAGGCTGGGCTGACTCCTCAGGGGAGATATTGCCTTGGAGGAGGTGGGAATGGGGGGTGGGATGGGGAGGGGAGGCTGGGGGGCAGGAGGAGGGAGGACAGGGGAATCCGTGGCTGGTATGTAAAAATGAATAGAAAATCTCTTAATAAAAAAAAAGAAAATAATTTATGATAAGATTTATATAGCTGTATAGCAATAATTCACTTATTTTAGTATTTAGAACATTGAAATCTATTCTTCAATATTCATTTTATTGGTACTGACCATACTTCTATAACTTCTGTCATTTTACATGCATTAAAATATTGCCAATCTTGCATTATAAAGTTTTCCTTCTTAGATTACAATATAGCACATTATATCTCTCATTATAAAACCAAAACTTATTTTGTCTTTATCCTTTTTATTTTAAACTTATAAACTGCATGGCTGTGGCAAGCTTCTTGCTAACTGTTCTTTTTCTTAAATCAACCCATTTCTATTGATCTATAAGTTGCCACGTGGCTCGTGGCTTACCGGTATCTTAACATCTTCTCATGGCAGTGGCTGGCAGCTCTCTCTGCCTCAGCCTTCCACTTCCCAGAATTCTCTTCTCTCCTTGTCCTGCCTATACTTCCCGCCTGGCTACTGGCCAATCAGTGTTTTATTTATTAACCAATCAGAGCAACACATTTAACATATAGAACATCCCACAGCACTTCCCCTTTTCTTTTTTTTCAAAAAGGAAGGTTTTAACTTTTATGTAGTAAAATTACAGATAACAAAACAATTATCAAGCAAGAATTACAGTTACAATATCTAGTCTATTTATAATAACTACTCTATTTGTATTTGGCAAAATTAAAGAAGATATCCTATCTATCTTATATTTGTGAGTCTAAGGTTTTAAGTCTAACTTATCTCTTATAACTAGGGAAATTATAATTCTAGTCTTCAACTACATCAAAGACCTCAGAAGGATATAATATTACCTGAGAAATGGGAGAAGGATGCAAGCAACTTTTGGGAGTCTTGCAGGGTAGACAGAGATAGCTGGCAGTCTGGATAGTCACCTAATGTTCCTTTGTAAAGTTGGGGCATCTATCTTCAGCCCACAGACTTGGAGTCTCTC
>CABHPP010115419.1:0-10944 GCA_902168425.1 Peromyscus attwateri
CACACACACACACACACACACACACACACACAGGAAAGGAAATCTATGTCTAAGCACTTTTCTTTGTTCATCTGTACTATGTATCATAAATCTCGCTCTATTTTAAATTTTGCCTCATTATAATGTAATTATTATATGATTTCTGTTTGAATTTTAGGTATTTTTACTGATTGGGAAGGAGTGCCCCTTTCTTCTAAGAGATCTTCTTGCATCTGCAGAGCTTGCACAAGTCTTTGGACAAGCTGTGGTAAGTGTGATAGTAACACATAAAGCATAGCATGGCTGGTATGAGCTGTGCTTTCGATTTTCCAAAACTGCAGAACTCTGGGGAAACACTAACTGTTTCACTGATTTGAGTGTATTCTCCCTTCCTTCTCGAGCTGGCTCACTTCCACATATTCCACAGGGTCTGTCTCCCCAGATTTGATGGTGCTCGAATAACCATATAGGTCTAACCAGAGAGGCAGTTAGGAGCATATCACTTTGTTCAGTTAAGCATTCATAGTGGTAGTACTAAGTCACTACAGACTACGTTTAGCACTTTGGAATGATAGCATTCCATTTTTGTCCTAAAATACCTGTGTTTTTAACAGTTAGGAATTTATACCTTTTGCGGTCATTCAGACTTATAGTGGCAAAAAGAAAATAGAACTTGGTGAAAAATTATAGAGGCCTTTATACTTTTCAGAATATTATAGAGGGACTAATCAAGAGACTTCAGACTAGATGGTGACATGTAGGGAGCTCAGTGAGGCACAAGACCGAAACAGCCATCTTAGTTGGACCAGAAATCCACCAAATTCACTATTTGGGGCTAAGAGACCATCTTCAGTGAACCCTCCTACTGCTCACTGGGATCATTTCCCTTGCCAGCTTGAAAATAATTTTCTGGTAGAGGGCCTGGGATCAGGCTGGAGTGTGGCCTCTCGTTGTTATACTGAATCATTAAACACGTTTTCTTCCTTCCTGCCTGCCTGCTTGCCATTCACCATCTAACTCTGAATGGCCACTTTTAGCCTCTAGATGATTTCTTGTAGCCGCTGATAGATAGATGGCATTTGGTATATAAACTGGGGGAAGGGAGCAGGGGCTTCTGAGGTTCCTTCAAAGATATGGCTGTTGAACACCGGTGTTGGGTTGAACCCCTCTGAGCTTTCCACCTGCTGGTTCTACTTCAGAGACTCAGAAAGCACCTCTCTCCTCTGCTCTGCAGCAGCCCAATGTAAACCAAGATTGCTTTCGTTTCTTTCCTGAGGGCTGACTGTCCTCTCTCATGAGTTTGTCTGAGGAGGTGGGGACACAGGACTTGGATGCTGCCTAGCTATGGCTGCTTTTCTCATCCTTTTTACCACATAGGCCCACACTACCTGGTCTGGGTTTTGTATCCATTTTCTGATGTGTTCAGATCCTGGGCACCTCTGATGTGTAGTGTTAAAGCCATTATTCTGCGTCAGCTCCTCATCCTAGGACTGCCTTGATGGTCTGGTCTCTGAGACCTGGGCTTTACCTTCTTCACTTGTGTTTCTTTCTGTGCACAGTGGGAAGTGATAGTGCCTTCCTCAGAGGTGGTTCTGGGGATCATTCAAAAATGTGTCTAGCATGTGCTAAATACTCAATAAGTGTTGGTTTCAGCCCAGTGAAATGGCTTATTGGGTAAAGCTACCTGCCACCAAGGCTGATGACTATAGTTCAATCTCCAGCACCCACATGGTAGAAGGAAAGAATTGGCTCTCATAAGTTGTCCTCTGACCTCTACATACTGGCACACATTAAATGAAAATGTATAGAATTTTGATGTTAGTTTCATTATTGTTACTACTTTATGCTGGCAGAAACTGTTGGCTTTCTTGGTTCTAAGGGAGAAGCAAACATTATAGGACTGAATTTATTTACTCCACTAGTCAGTAATCTGCTGTCTTAATGGATTAGATGGACGTACTGAAAGTCTTCATCGGGTCTCCCTGTGGACTCAACCTAAGAAACATCTTGTGGCATGGCTTTGCTTCCCCTCAAGACATTCCTCCAAAGTAAGTTGTTGGCTAAGTAACTTTCTTCCTTAATCTGCTTAAGAATTTTCTATACCTTGAATTTCCCAAGAGGAAAGGGTTAATTATGAAAGATGGGAGGATTTGAGACATGAATGGTCAGGTCGCATGTTAACAGTGCAGTAACTGGAGTGGTAAGAGTGTGTGTTCCGATGCCTGGCACCCTGAGAAGAGCAAACAGAGAAGCCTGGATAGTCAGAAAGCCCAGGCCCTTTGAAACTTCCTAGCTGTTGCACAGCCTAACCATCTTTGGAGAGTTCTGGAATTTGTTGGTTTTCTTTCTTAATTCTTTTTTTTTTTTTTTTTTTTTTGGTTTTTCGAGACAGGGTTTCTCTGTGTAGCTTTGTGCCTTTCCTGGATCTCACTCTGTAGACCAGGCTGACCTCGAACTCACAAAGATCCGCCTGCCTCTGCCTCCCGAGTGCTGGGATTAAAGGCGTGCGCCACCACTGCCCGGCTCTTTCTTAATTCTTTTAATTTTTATATTCATTTATACATGTGCACATATGCCACAGCATTTGTGTGGGTGGAGCCAAAGGACAGTTGTGGGGAGTGGTTCTCTCCTTCCAGATGTGGTTCTAGGGATTAAACTGAGGACGTCCAGCTTGGCTGTAGTCTCCTTTACCTGCTGAAGCATCTCAGGCCTCCTTCTTGCATAATTTTAACATTTTTTTTTCTAAGAAAAGTTCTTTATATGAATAACTAAGTTCATTTTCTGGTTTCTGGTCTTCCCTAGGTACTGTTCAGCTATGTTGTTGTGGACAGCAGGACTGGGTCAGTTACTGAAGAGCTACCTTCACCAAGCAAAAGTCACACTGGCACATCGACCTTTTGTAACTCTTACAAACCTAGAGGATGTGATCATTTTCCCTGGCAAGTTCTGTCTCACACTGCCCCCTTACTATGTCTTCATAGAGGTATTTGCACAGTTTGTAAGTAGCATCAGACTTGAATTCTTGGTGAAGAACTTACTTATCATTGCCAAGTTGGCTTTGTAAGTTACTTGAAGAACCTTTTAAACTTCACCCCTTCTCACTGTTCTGGTGCTGTTGGGGACCCAGAGAGTCACTGTTAGAACTGGCCTCTTCCCCAGATGTGCTACCCTTCAGAACATCTTGGGGCCATTCATGGTATTTGTTTTTCTCTCCTCTCGCCTGTCTGCATCTGTTTCGTGGCCATTGTATCAGCTGTGCCAGCAACAGAAAGGGTTGCTGCGTCCTGAGAACCCATCCTGCTCCTCTTTGTCAGTGCACTAAACTAGGGCACCCTGAGCCCTGCTCTCGGTTGATGCCCAAGTTCCTGACGAGATTCATTTGCCCATCTTTCCTCTTGGCAAGCTTCCTGAGGCTGTGGGTCAGGTACTCTTCCTTTTTAGGGATGCTCTGCCTTAGGTCACAGTTTATTTGTCCACATGTGTCCCTGACTTCTTTCAGTTGGCTACTGTGGTTGTGTTTGTAAGGGTGTTTGCTCTTTCCCAGGTGTTACTGATGAGGTACTCTCAGCATTAGAGAACGTGATGATGAAATCTGCCTTCTCATTAAAAACCATGTTACCATACTGGGAAATGGCAGTGAGCAAGTTCAAGGTGCACAGGTAACAAGGGTGGGTGGTGTTGGTGCTTAGATGCCAGGCCTGTTCCATGCCCTTCACCGTCTAAAGCCCGGTTACTGTCCTGACAGAGTGAGTAGAGGAGAGACCGACTCAGATTAGGCTCAGTACAGAGTATCTTCCTTTGATAACTAGACAAGCTGTAACTATTTCAAGTATTCCCTGTCATCCTCTTGGTGCAATTGATAGAACTTTTTTTTCTTTTTTCTTTTTTTGTTTTTGTTTTTTTGAGACAGGGTTTCTCTGTATAACAGCCCTGGCTATCCTGGAACTTGCTTTGTAGACCAGGCTGGCGTCGAACTCACTGAGATCCACCTTCTTCAGGCTCCCAAGTGCTGGGATTAAAGGCGTGTGCCACCACTGCCCGGCTATATAACTTTCTGTTTTTCAAGAATAAACTTCTTAGTATATTTTCTGCATTCTTGCTGTAAGAAAAACATTGAACCTAGCAGTAGAGAACCTAGAAGAGAAAAAAAAAGGACAGGTATGTTTGGCTGTTAGATTCCGGTAAAGGCCAACCCTGTGTGGAAGCCAGGCACAGCATGTTTTCAGAGGGGTAGAGATTGGAGAGCCAGTCAGTTGGTCATTGCTGGCCCTCAGAGAACCTCACTCTTGGATTCACTTTGTACTTGAGCTGCCCTCTGGAGCTGTGCTATTCTGGAGACCTTCAGAAGTGACATGCAGCGTATGTAGATCTTTGATGACATTTTGTTCCACTGAAACTACTAAAAATATTTCATCAAGCATTAAAATAGAAAACCTGGTCTTAGAGTCCCTAGTCTGATTAGAGTTGGAGTCCCTCACTTTGTCTCTCACGTTAGTGAGCTCTGTACCTGCTTTCAGTGCCACACTGGCGTGTCGAGGCTGCAGTGAGGTCACTGTGGCACTTGCCGATTCCCTCGGGTCCCACAGGTTTGCCGACTGCACCATGCTGTTGCTGTCACAGCTAGAAGCTGGACTCAGGAGAGTGTTTGCTGCAGTTAACAAATGTCCTGATAGACTCCTCACGGCCGAGGTACATGTTTCTGTTACTCACTGGGACTGTGGGTACTATATTGACAGTTTTATGTGACTGTGCAAACCCCTGGGTCCAATCCCTTACAACACACACACACACACACACACACACCGTTATTTGCTGTTAAAGCACACATTTATTTTAATTGTGATTATGTAAGGTAGTTCTGTTTCCAAACGGCCCTTTAAACTTCATGATGTTAATGAAAGCAGCAGCACCTTCTGAGAGCCAGAATTGTTTTTGGCTTTGAATGATATTACTCTTTTGTTTTAATTATTTCTCTTTTATCTCTTCCCCTTTCTGCAGTCAACAATTCTATATACCACGTTTGATGAAGTAAGTAGTCAAACTTGTAAGAAACCTTGAAAAAAAAATCATCTCCTTTTAAATACAAATCAAAACACAAAGATGAGGGCTGGAGAGATGGCTCAGTGGTTAGGAGCACTTGCTGTTTTTGCAGAGGACCTGGTTTAGTTCCAAGCACCCACACGGTGGTGGCTCACAACCATGCGTAGGCATGCATGTGGTGCTGTGCATACACACATGCAGGCAAGGTACTCATGCACATAAAATAAATTTAAAATAATTTAATACTAATAAAAACCACCAAGATTAACTATAAACAGCATGTTTACAGGAAAATGTTGATAAGCGAGAAGAAGAAGCTTATGCTAGATTTAAATGTAGCTCTGGGGCCGTACTTGAGTTGACTGAATGATTGACTGGCATTCATGATGCTGTGGGTTTAGTTCCCAGCACTGAATATACCCAGCATGGCAGCATATACTTGTAATCCCATCACTTGTGAAGTAGAGGCAGGATTTGAAGGCAACCTGTAGTACTTGAAAATCTGTTTCAAATAAATACATTTAAATAAAGCTTTCAGATTAATTTTGAGGCCTAGTATTATTAATCTCATTTCTGTAGTTGTACAAAACACAAAGTGGTAAAATGCAAACAGATTGACATGATTGGCTGTGACCACTGTTGAGAACAACTGTCCTTAACCAGTGTAACAACTTTAGAAATATGAATATTCTGATTGTGTGTGTACAGATCAACGTCTGTGTGTGTAGGTACATGAGTTTGGTTATGTGTTATGCATGTGTGTCTGTCAGTTTAACAGCCTGTTGATTGATCTGTTTTTGGTGTTCTAGATACTGGCAAAACACTTGAATGATGGTAGCATCAACCAGCTTCCGCATTTCCTCGGAGAGCCTGCCATGGTAAAGATTTGGGTATCTCCAGCCTTAGGTCTCTCTGTTTGTGAACATGCTGGTGTCTAGAGTCAGCGTGACTTGTGGTGCTCAGGACCTGACCTGCTGCTCTGCTGTCGTCTTGTCCTGTCACAGACACTCATCAGGAGTGACTGCCTGTAGGCTCTGGGCTTTGTTTATTCTGGTTAGTGCCATGCCCTTTGGATGCCTGACGACGGGGCTGCCCTCTTTCTAAACATGTTTTTATTTATTGGTTCTATGTGGTTTTGGTAAAGAAAGGACTATATTTGTAAAATTTAGCAACGTCATATGTCTCTAAGATTAAGTGTTGGATGAAACAGATTAATGTTTTGACACATTTTTCAATCAGCATTTTATATTTTATCAGGACACTACAGTGACTGCTCTAGACTGTAGTAGATACTTTTTATCTATTCCACCTCACTGAGAGAGGAGCTGGATTCTGCTTCCCATTCCTTATGTGATTTTGGCATCCCTTCCTACCCACAGACAGCAAGATGACTAATTTATCTGGTATTCTTTTTTGTCTTGAATTCCCTGGACTCTTCCTCTGTTGGCAGTCTGCCCACATCAGTGGTTTTCTGACCTTTTTCTCCATAGTCTGGCAGAGAGAGACTTTGGGCATGTACTGTTAGAGGAGGGAGCAGCTCTCTTTGTTGATGTGAGATGCAGGAGTGGTCCATGGGTGAATGTAGGGGAAGGAATGGGCCAAGGACACCTGCTTGGTTATGCTCATTCCAGCAGGAGGAATGTTTATTTCCCTTCCACATAGGAGGGTAAGAATAACAGAGATGAGTGCCTTAAGCAGCAACTCCTTCCAGGCAGCTGCCCCAATGGTTGGTCGTCAGCTCTTGCAGGCAGGCTGTGTGAGCAAGAGCGCCCTGCTACAGTTCCAGCTGTAGGATGGGGTGAATGCCCTCTTTGAGACTCACATTTCCCATCAGTTTGTAAACAAGCCAGGAACTGCCTGGAACCCTGCCTTTTGCTTTTGCCTATGCTCACAACATTAACAGAATGCTTCTCTGTTAATTTTCTAAAAGGAATTCTTGTGGGATTTCCTGAACTATCAGGAGGGTCCTCGTATCCGGGATCGTTTAAGCCATGGGGAGATCAACTTACGTGAATTTCCGAGAGAAGCAGCAAGCCAGCTGCTCACATTCTCCCTGGTGCTTCTGCTCAGATTCACTGAGGAAGACACATTGTCAGAGCTGAAGGTACCACAGAGGGAAGAGGGTGGCTGTCAGAATTTACCATCACTAGCAATGGAAGAACATGTCTTATTTTTCAAATATGATTAGCCATTGATCATTTTTTCATTTTAATTTGAGTTACAGTATTATTCCATCAGAATATCTGTAAATTAACAACACACATGCATGCATTCTCTGAAAATCAGAGTTTTGAATCTGAAATAATTTGTCCTCTCATAAACACATCTTTGCCTTTCTTCTTAATAGCAGTGTTGGTATTGAAAACCAAAGAACAGGTTATAAAACATGATTAGCAAAATACAGGAAACTCCTACAAGTATATATCAAATTGATGGAACAAGGTATTTGCATTTCTGAAACTAATGGTTTTGTTATTTTAAAGTAAATAATTTTAGTTATAATATTGCAGGTGGTATTTTTGTTTTTAGATTATATATATATGGCAATTATTTTTTAAGTTGTTTAAAAGTCTAAGCAAGATTGAAAAATTATAACATGTAAAGGCCATCAGGAATCCCCTTTGCCAAAGATGAAAGCTGTTAAAAGTTGGGTGTCCTTGCTTCTCTGTTCTTTCCACAGGTATCTCCAGATAGGCTCATAGGAAGAAATGCTTTGTCCTTTAAGCAGTGTTTTTCATTAGTTGTATTTGGGATCTTTGCTGTGCCTGCTCTTTTTGTTAGCTGTCTGTCATTCTGTTGCATCAGTAGACCATCATTTATCTAAATGATCTCCATTTAGGTATGTGAGCTGTCCCTTTGACTGAAGAAACTCTGATTGTAATGGTGAAGGACTGAGTTCATTTGGGCACCTATGCTAGTGAGTTTGCAAAAGTAAGGCCTGTGGCTAACAGCAGTAAAGCCTGGTTTTTCTCTTCACCGATGCTGCTGTCCCTGCCTTGTCTTTGCTCACTTGTATTTTCCCACCACTTTAAGAACCTTGCTGCTGTTTTCGGTGATGTACTTGATTTTAGCTCTGGGTTCTTTTTTTCCCTCTGGCTTTTGCCTTTGATGTCATTCTTGAAAGCTACTTTGCATTTCAAAAATTATAAAAATAACCATAATTTTCCTAGTGTTTTTGTCTTTTGCTCCAAGTAGAATTTAGTTCCTCTTGGGAGTGAGGTAGAGAATCTAGCTTTCCGTGTTTCTTGTTGAAATTGCTAGCAACTTTTCTGAATGGCATGTGGAGAATTGACATCTTTATTCAGTATAAATACATCAGGCTCCAGCCCTGGACTCTCTTGTTGGAAGCTCTGCTCTTGCTGAATCTTCATGACACTGTTTAGTGCTTTCCAGACACTAAAGACAATTCGCATTCCTGTCGCCTCAGAATTGTCTTGTCTATTCTCACTGTTTATATTCCCTGTGAGCTATGTCATTAAAGTAAACAGACTCAGAAAACAAACTGAAAAGAATAATCTAGTAGAATCACATAGGGAAGCTGACATCTTTTACTATATTGAACACTATTCAGAAACTGAGGATGTAGCTCAGTTGGTAGAGTGCTTGCCTAGCATACATGAAGACTTGGGTTTGATCCCCAGCACTGCATAAACCAGGTGTGGTGGCACACACCTGTAATCCCAGCCCTCACTCAGAAGATAAAGGCAGAAGTGTTGTTCCCATTGGTTAATGAATAAGCTGCTTTGGCCTATAGCAAGGCAGCTTAGAGGCAGGTGGGAAATCCAGCTCTTTCGGTACAGCATGAGACTCTTAATCTCAGGGCCGTGGGTTTGTACTCCACGTTGGGTGCCAAATGTAGTCAGAAGTTTTCCTGTGGTCTTGCCTAGCCCCACGGTCCAGATAAATCTCTCTCACCTATGGTCCCGTGGCTGCTCGGACCCAAGTGCACACACAGAGTCTTATATTACAAACTGTATGGATGGTCTATGGCTGGCCTTTTGCTCTCCTATCTTAAATTAGCCCATTTCTATTCATCTATGTTCTGCCATGTGTTCCATGGCTTTACTGGTCTTTCACATCTGCTTCTTCTGGCAGCGGCTGGCATCTCTCTCCTCTGCCTTTCCTTTTTCTGTCTCTTTCCTTGGATTTCCCACCTGCCTCTAAGCTGCCTTGCCATAGGCCAAAGCAGCTTATTTATTAACCAATGGGAACAACATATATTAACAGCATATAGAAAGACATCCCGCAGCCCAGAAGGATCACAAGGTAATCCTCAGCTACATGGAGTTTGAGACCAATCTTGGATGTCTAAGACCCTGTGTCAAAGAAAAAAATTTACCAATAACAAGTATGTCCTGACTTCAGGCCTCTGATGAATGTGGACCCCACCCTCCCAACTAAGTAGCACATCTCCAAAAGGTAGCTTCTGAGGCTCACAGACCCCCAGGCCTCTCTTCCCTGTTTTCACATTCTATACTCAGTTTTGTCTTAAAATACATCTTGAGTCTATTACTCAGTGTTATTCCATTACAACACTTGGCCAAATCACCTTCACTTCCTGGAGGGACACTTGCTCTGACAACCTTCCTTCTTCCCTTTTCTCAACACAGCAGCCAGATCCTTTTTGAAACATTATGTCCCTCTATGTAGAGCCTGTCTGTGGTTTCATATCTTAGAGCAGAAGGGGGTGCTCTCCTGGCCTAAAGGCATACACTGTCCCCTGGTGCCTATTCCAGCACTCATCCCCAGTCTTCACACAAGTCTCTGCCCTGCTGGGACTGCAGCCATGAGGATGTTGCCCACGACACGGCTGTGGCTCAGGCTGGCAGTTGTCAGTGAATGAGAAGTTGGCACATGTCCTCAGCACTTTGATCTTGGTCATTTCAATCATTGCTCTGTGCTGTTGAGAATGTGACGGTTTCTGCTTCTGACTTCTGCCAACTTCTGGCTCCCTGACTTTATGCTTTTGTAGTTTCCAGTTGCTGAGACAGGTTTTCAGTTACACATTTATAACAGCCGTTGGAATATACTATATTATCTTTGTTTTTAATATATTTATATATAACTTTATGGTCATGTAATTCTCCTCTAATTGTATTGATGTTCAGTCCTTAAAATTTTTTCCTTTTGTTTTTGGAACTTTTTCTCCTTATATATTTGTAGTTTTGCTATGCTATGGACAGAGTGGATGTGATCTTTGTAAATTATTGTGGCTAGTTAGCTCCATTTTAGTCGGTTAGTTGACTACCAGGTCCATCTTGCTTTAGTGAAGAGTTTTATCATGCTTTAGATGAAGTGAAAGATTAGGACTCTGAGTGACTGTGATTCAGAAGACAAAGCCCAAATGTAGAACTATAGTGACTAACATCAATCTTCTAAACTAGGAGGAAGCAGCAATACAGTTGCTGGTCAGTCTTGCAGAAGGCTACAGATCTCGCTGCCACCCAGCCTTCCAGCTTCAAAAACAGGTATGTCACATGCAGAGTGTTTGGGAGAGGGGACATGTGTGATACTGATCTCCCTTCAGAGACATCAGAAGGGCCCCACGGCTTTGCCCTGTCAGACTGACCAGTTGGTCCCTTACTGTATGGCTTTGGTCAAGTGACTCAGTCTTCTGAGCTTACAGCTCAAGTTCTGTTTCTCAGAGTTAAAGGTGGTTCTGTCTCAAGGATGACAGGTGGAGTGTTTAGCATGGAACCTAGATGGCTGCTGTCACTGGTCATTGCCCAGAGAGAGAAGCAAGTTTTATCCCGTGAGAATGTCGTTTTTTTCTTCTACCATATAAGACAACTTTCTGTTAATTTACAATTTTAAAAACAAACTTCCAAGCATTTCCACCAGATAGTTCCAATTTGGAGATTATTTCAAATGCTTCATACTTCTTTTGAAAAAAGATTTTATGTAGGGGCTGCAGTATATATATAT
>CABHPP010115420.1:0-28112 GCA_902168425.1 Peromyscus attwateri
GGATCAGATGCTCTCTTCTGGCCTCCATGACCACCAGGCACATAGGTGGTACAAAGATAAACACGCAGGCAAAACACTCATGCACACAAAATAAAAATTTTAAAAAAATCAGTCAACATATGGAGGGCAAGGCCCTTGGAGCTACAGTTACAGAGAGCTATCAGCTGCCTGATGTGGATACTGGGAACCGAACCTGGGTCTTCCAGGAGACAATATCTGGACTCCTGAGACCCCACTAGGCACAAGAAACAATGACTACAGGAGACCCTGGGAATACATAGTGTGATGCTGGAGCTCTGCAAGCCAAGTTATGGATTTTATGCCAATTAATACCGAAGTTTAGTTGTTAGCCACTGAGTTTTCCTGTGCTCAAAGGAGTAAACGTCAATTTCCATCTTATGTTTTAGGCTCCCGCTGGCAGGCTGGTCCCGAGGCAGCCTTCTGTTTTTTTCCTCTCTCCTCAGAGGCAGCTGAATCTCCTTTACAGTGTGGCAAAGTACTAGTGCTTTTTAGCCAACAGCTTTTTGTTAGTTTTGGTTCACGTTGAAAATGACAAGGCAATGAGAAACACACATTTGAGGGTACAGGGGTCACAATCAAATACAACGAAGTATTAAAATGTGAAGCCATGGAGAGAGCCTCCTCCTACAAGTCCCTCCACTGATGCCACTAAGGAAATGAGCCACAAAAATGGTGACTGTACCACGACTTCCGTCTTCAGTCTTCAAGTAACGGCTTAGGGGCCAGAGAGACGGCTCAGCTGTCGAGAGTCTTCCTGCTCTTCCAGAAGACCCGGGTTCAATCCCCAGCACCCACGTCAGGCAGCTGATAGCTCCCTGTAACTGTAGCTCCAAGGAATCTGATGCCTTCCTTGGCATTCACTGGTACAGACACACACATAACATATAAATCTCTTTTTTAAGTTGCTATGGCTTAGCTTTTCAAGTGTTTATAGAACCATTTTTTTAATTTGCTTCTCTAGGTTATGTTAATGCCTTGTGGAAGAGTTAAATTATGTATAAAGTACAGAAAATCAATAATAGCTCTTACAAAACATAAGGACCCTCCAGAGTGAGATATTAGATAAGACAGGGGCACCAGCTCCTGCTCTCTCCACAGGGGCAAACATAAGCATTATTTTTCACAAGAAAAGGTTACTCACTCCAAGCATATGAATGAGCCATAAAGCCAGCAAGGGTATGACAATGAAAACTGGGACAGGAGACTTTTTAAAGATTTGCCAAGTAAAATAGGACATGCTTAACAGAAAATAAGATGAGGAACATATGACCGTGCTTCTCCTATTTCGTATGTGGTCACTAAATCAGGCCTCTTCCTAACACAAGTTATTAGATAAAAACAAAATCAATAAAAGGTTATTATACAAAAAGGGGACAGATAGCCTTGGAGGGCAGTGAGGGTAAAAAGAAATCCACTCCTGGCTGCACGTTAACTTCAACAAAGGAGAGGGTGGGCATGGAAGTATTCTGTATCTGTACTATTTTGGTTCTCAATATCTTAAGTAATGAAGTCATATTTTAATGTATTTCTTGACAAAAATTTTAAATGTCACTGGGTTCCTTCTAAAGCAAGAAGTGATAAAATCTGGGAGGCAGAAACCCATGGAGACAACCTTCTCCTAATAACTGCAGGCACTCTAGCTTGATCAGCTTCTCCAAGATCTCAACTGAAAGAGCAGAACAATCTAGTAGTTCCGTGGACATCTTGTCTTCCCCAAGAGCATAGAAAGGCATCTTTAGGTCTGCATCTTCTCACCCACTCCCTGACATATCTATGTAACAAGTTACTAGCTGGAGGCATGGCTAGGTACCAGATACCCTTGGCAGTCTGACTAATGAACAAAAGGATGTAAAATAATGCAACAAAACACTTAACCCTGAGCCTGCACAAAATCAACCTAAGTACTAAATGCCCCCATCCTCATGGCAGCCACACCCACACCCCACCAAGCTGTCTGTCCACTAAGACAGCCTCCCACAGACCCACAGACTCAGCAGCTCACAGGAGTCACTGGATACCTAGAGGCTAATTCTGAAGGTGGCCAGAAGTAAGTCAATAACTGCCATCAATGGGCAGCCATTAGAGGGCAGCAGAGCATGTCCCGAGCAGCAGGACAGGACAATTACAGGCCTTTTAATCAAGACTCGGCAAATTACACTTCAAAAGAGATTGTAATTGATGATATGTGTGGGGGTACTGGAACTCTTCTTTCAATAAGGATAAATCAACCGGTCTGCTAGGAAAATTCAGTTAGATTCTTTGAAGAGTGTTTTTTAACAACCAGAGAAAACCCATTAGGATTGCCTGGGGCTAACTACATCATCTCTAATAAATCTACATCATGTAGACACATAATGGAGAAGAACAAAACCAGAACACAGGCTCCTTAGCCTTGTATTTCCAGGAAAATATTGAAACACAGCTATCCTTAAAAGCAGGTTAGGAATAGTTTCGACTGTCTTTGAAATGAGAACAAAGCACAGGCCAGAGCTCACTGCTTCCCTGCCTGGCTCACCATCCCCACACACAGCATAGGGTAGGCACAAGCTCCGCTCAGCATCAGGATGACACAGCGGACCTGTCATGTGACCTCTGTTATCACAGGTGCCGTGGTGATTAGGAACCTAGTTCTGAAACAACAGTGACAGTTTCAAGGGAAAGAACAACAATCCTCTGGAAAGACTTTAAGTGAACAATGGCTGTCTTTCAACACATGGATCTCTGAAGATCCTCCTCCACCCTCTGACTTCCAGATTCCAACCCCCCTTCACCTGCTGCAGGTGGTCCTGGCCTGGCCGGGTCAGAATTTCTCTGGGCTATGATCATCTCTCTTCTCCCCTGGCCTTGCTTCTAGAAAGAAGTGCTTGGTTTGTTGTTGTTGTTTGGTTTTCTAGCCTCAACAAAGATACATATGCATTCCATCAGTCTGAACTTAGATTAAATCTCATTTACCTAGACACTGATGATCCTAATACATTTCAAGGGAGGTTCAGCCAGATGTGTTTCAAGGCCCCAAATTACAAACAGTAAGGATATAAATTAGCTTTAATCCTGTTACTTGTATGTCAGATACCACAAAGGGAAGAGTACTTTTGTTCAAATAAAATATTACCTATAATATGCATTGATGTTTTTGGAGTGTTTATTTACATAATATAAAAAGGATTACCCTTACCTTAAAATCTGCCCCCTCATCAAAACTATTTTTAATTTTTATTTTATGTATATGACTGTTTTGCCTACATGTATGTATGGACAGTGTGTGCATGCCTGCAGGCAGAAGAGTGCACCCAGCACCCTGAAACTAGGGTTACAGATAGGTTGTGAGCTACCATGTGCGTGCTGAGAACTGAACTCCGGTCCTCTGCAAAAGCAGCCAGTGCTCTTAACCCCTAAGCCATCTCTCCAGCCCCAGAGAACTCTCTACTTTTATGGACATAATCACTGAAACTAGCTCACAGGATTGAAGATCCAGTGGTTTATTTATTTATGTATATATAATCTGGCATATAAAATAGTAATTGCTCAATGAACACTGCTTACTACCTATAGCTAAATTTTCCTTCCTCCATTCATGGCTAGTTACCACCACTGAGTCCACTGAGGCCACAGTCAGGGCATTCCCACTATCACAGCCATGTTATAAATAACACAGGTCCAGAATAAATAAAATGGCCCAAGAATCCTTTATCGGTGATTCTACCAGTATCTAAAAGCACCGCATTTTATCAGAGGAGAAAAGGAGGGCCAGAGGGATAGTTTGTTTAGGTCACACAAATGAACAGATCACAACCCACAGAAGTGGAACCAGTGGATCATCTATGACCGCCTTTGCATCATTTCACTGAAGTGTGTGCAATTAAAATGGCTGGATTTCATGGTATATAAATTTTACCTTGCTAAAGCTGTCAAGAAATTTACACAAACAGAAGTATCCATTTGTAAGACAGGAAAAATCTGGATACAAATGATGTGCATTTAAGGAGTAAAAAACAAAAACTAAAAATATATAAGCAACATGCTCCCAGAAGTCCGCTCACTGTGTTGGAAATGCTTAGCGATTCATCCCAACTCTGTTGTGATCAGAGCAGGAGGCTACCAAGAGCTTCAGCAGCAAAGACAAAGTCCTTTCAACACTGCACACACTTTGGATGACATTAGGGTCATGTTTTCTAAAGAGTCCTTTATCTCTTCTGGAAATGGGGAAATGAAGATCAAGGTTCCAGGCAGTTCAGAACCTGGTGAAGGTGTTCACAGATGGCACTGTTTGGGTATCCTCACAGGATGGAAGGGCAAAGGGAGAAACACTGCATCTCCATAGGGCAGGACAGAGGAGCGAAAAGGAGTGTTTGTTCCCTTTAACCTGGAGTCCTTTGGTAAGAGTGCTAGTCCCATTCACGAGGTCAGCAGCCTCTGCATCCATCACCTCCACAAGGGGGATTAAGTCCACTTTGGTGGACACTGAGTCGCCACAGCACTGGGATCTGGAAAGGGACATACACTTGGAATATAACTGACCACTTGCCAATAATTGTTCAAAGTGGATGATGGGTAAAACTGCTTTCTTTTTTCCCTGTGTTTCTTTATATTTAAAGATGCCCCTGATAAATGCCCAATCCAAATCTTTAAACACACGAACATTGTGAAAAAGGAGCCATAATCCTTTAAACAGCACTTCCCAGTTAGCATTTTATTTTTACATTTCAAAATCAACAGAGAAGCCAGATATGGCAGCACATGGCTATCATCCCAGCATTCAGAGGGTGGAGGCGGGAGGACTGAGTTTGAGGACAGCCTGAGCTATACACCGAAACTGTCTACACCGAAACTGTCTCAAACAAACAAAAATATGAAGAGGATTCGGAAACTGACTGCATGTGCCCTTACAGTGTTCTCACATTCACCATGGTAATCTAAAGGTCTTTGTGAGCAAAGACTAAGTATGTGAACTCCATTCAGGATCGACGAGGAGGGAAGAGACCTATGCTGATCAACTCCATAGGCAGAGAGTAACACATGGGTGGGAGGCAGCTGTGAAGTGCACAGAACTCCAGCTCTGCCGTCTTCTTGGCTCTCTAACTTCTCGGCCTTTCTCACTTTGCAGCTGGTCATCTTCTCAGAAGCCACCCTCTCTATCACCACCACCATACATACTTCTTTTCAGGTGATTAATTACTAGGAAAAGCAAAATATTATGTCCACAGTACCTATTCGCTGTGATATGTAGACAGGAAGTAGTGGCTGGTCAGACAAGCAGGTGGATCTGCTAAGTGAAGTATCAACAAATATCATAAATGTTACAGTTTGAGTCAGACAAATAGATTTCCAAACTGTGTGCATGGTGCATATTAATATTTAAGGACATGTTCTGAATGGACTAGCAATCTCTCCTGCCTATGTGGTCAATAAAGACAAAGAAAGCAGTTACTCTTTGTGAGATCAAAGCAGGTGTGGCTCTGCTGTCTGAATGTCCTACCTGCTGGCCTAGGAGGACGGCCCACACTCGGTCAGTGCACAGTAAGTACTTGTTGACTATACTCCCTGCTCCTAAGCACAGCAGCTCTCTCATTTCGGTGCCATTTAGCATAATAATTAGCAAGTAAAGGAAAATAAACTTAGATAATTTTAAACTAGCCCAAGCACTATGAATAGAGTGTGTATTTGCTTTGAACAGAATATTAAATTACATAGTTCAGGGACATTTGCTGAAATGGCTTGGGCCCTGGCCCATTAGGATCATGAATGAAGAGAGACACTTTATAGAGCCCTCTTTATGCTGAGCCAACTCTAACTTTGGGCTTCTGGAAATGGATTACTTGATTTCACTGTGTACACATTGAGTTTTCATTATCTATATTTCAACACATACACAAGTCCTTATTTAACATGCACATTTTCCATTTCCTGAAATTATACCTTAGCTTTTATTACAATAATTACCATGACCCCATCTCATTTTTTCACTTTTTAAAAAAAATATTTTTAATTAAGAAATTTTCCATTCATTCTACATATCAGTCACAGATCCCCTGTCCTCCCTCCTCCCACTCCCCAGCCCCCCTAACCCACCCCCCATTCCCACCTCCTCCAAGGCAAGGTCTCCCATGGGGAGTCAGCAGAGCCTGGCACACTCAGTCTAGGCAGGTCCAAGCCCCTCCTCCCTGCACCAAGGCTGTGCAAAGTGTCTCACCATAAGTGCTAGGTTCCAAAAACCTGGCTCATGTACTAGCGACAGGTCCCAGTCCCACTGCCTGGGGGCCTCCTAAACAGTTCAAGCTAAACAACTGTCTCACTTATCCAGAGGGCCTAGTCCAGTACCATGGGGGCTCCTCAGCTATTGGTCCACAGTTCATGTGTTTCCACTAGTTTGACTAGTTGTCTCTGTACTTTTTCCAATCATGGTCTCAATATCTCTTGCTCATAGAATCCCTCCTCTCTCGTTGATTGGACTCCTGGAGCTCCGCCTGGAACCCAGTCGTGGATCTCTGCATCTGGTTCCATCAGTCATTGGATGAGGGTTCTATGATGACAGTTAGGGTATTCAGCCATCTGATCACCAGAGTATGTCAGTTCAGGCACCCTCTCGACCACTGCTGGTAGTCTATGGTGGAGTCATCATTGTGGATTCCTGAGGACCTCCCTAGCACTCTGCTTCTTCCTATTCCCATGGTGCCCTCATTTACCATGGTATCTCTTTCCTTGTTCTCCTACTCTGTTCCTGATCCAGCTAGAACCTCCCACTCCCCTAAGCTCTCTTTCCCCTGACTCTTGCCCTCTAT
The DNA here is from genome assembly GCA_902168425.1 of Peromyscus attwateri. NCBI lineage: Eukaryota > Metazoa > Chordata > Mammalia > Rodentia > Cricetidae > Peromyscus > Peromyscus attwateri. Next base: position 6,801 of record CABHPP010115420.1, read on the forward strand.
TACCCCCACTCACCCCACTTTTTTACTTTAATACCTATGAATGCTTTGCAACTTGTAGCTTTTCCTGGCAACATTTAGATGGCTTCCGACTCTGTCAACCCATTGCCACTTGGCAAAATAATCTGATCTGTTATCCACAAAAGAATTGCAGAGGGAAATCTAGGGTCCCTCTAGATAGTTAAAAAGAAAAACTTTTACTGGCAAGTATCTCCCAATACTTGACGCAATAACGCTCACTTTGGTTATCAAGCACCATAATTACTATAACTCTACATTCAAGATGGCTGACAACAGAAATCACACATATATCTACCACAGGGCCATGCAACATGCAAAATCTTTTTTTTTTTTATGAAAAACCATAGCAATTATTTACTATAAAAAAGTAATCTAAGATTCCTGGGCCTGTATGTGAGAGTGTGTGTGTGTGTGTGTGTGTGTGTGTGTGTTTTAAAGAAAGGACAGGTGATGTAGCTCAATTAGAATGCATGAGGCCCTGGATTCAATCCACAGTGCCACAAAGTAAATGAAGCTTCAGGGGACTCTTTCCAAGTATCACTGCTTCCACTACAGAAGATACCAGTTCAGCAGGTGGTACCAGACAGCACTTCCGCTTTAGGGACTGCATTGCCAGCTGAGTCCTAACTGCTGCATTCTGTTCCTAAACAGGAACAGGTTGACAACTAGATTAGATCTGGAGCCAAGTGACAGGAGTCAAATCCTGACTGTGACTCCCACTCAGCATTACTACAATAGTATGACAGAATTCTTCTATTAAATCCCCCTTTTAGCTCAAACTCACTCACACAGACTTCAAGGCTTAAATAAAGAAGAGGACCAAAGCTAAAACAATTACTCTTCTTGACTCCCTCCCCTGTGGTCTTCTCTATGCCTGGGAATCTACCATGACATCTGTCAACCATCTAAGGCAGCAGTCTATTCATGGTACCCAACCCTCAATGGAAATGTGTACGCTACATCATGAGTTGCCAGGCAACTTCTGTTGGCATAAAAGACATCGTGTGTGTGTGTGTGTGTGTGTGTGTGTGTGTGTGTGTGTGTGTATGTGTGTGTGTGCGCGCACGCGCGTGCGTATGTTGCAGACGTGAAAAGTCTTACCACTATTCTGGCCTAGACTAGACATCAGACTTCTTCCATGCTTCTGTGTTGAGGGGTTGTATGGCGTTTTTAACTAAGATACCCTCTGTGTGTTGGGAGGTGAGAAGTTCTATTTGGGGTTTGTGAAAACATAGCAAAAAAAGAGAAACCGTTGTGATGGTTCTACCTGTTATCACAAAGGGTGAGCAGTAAAAGTGGGCTTGACTTTATTAAAGGGGAAGGCTGATATCCCTGAGGACTAGTCTTCATAAGAAAAAGCATGCAAAGCTCATTCATCATGAATGCTAGCTGCTACTATACACTGTGTTATGGAATCAGATGCCCACTCTGTTCTCAGTAGGAGGAAAAGTATCATGTGACACAGTTTCACAATCCATAAATTAAGCAAGATATTGGTGACCATGCAAGTCCCAATATGTCTTTCACAGTCTGGACAGACTACGAGCACAAGTAAAGCCACGCTAAGTCTGCACCATCACTACAACCCCGGACAACTACTGACTCTCATTAAGGCAGAACAAACAAACCATGTTTCTGTGGAGATAGTTCTAAGGATTTTCCCTTAGCCCCTAGAGAAGGAGTGGATCTAGGAGAAAAGGAAAGTCGTGCAGAAGAAAGAAGACAGTAACAGAAGACCTGACACTAACCAGAATCATCCAGAATGGCAGGGCCACCCTAGGTGAAAACTCCCTGAAGAAGAGTTGTGACAGCAGCAGCATTATCAAGACTGGCCAGCAGCAGACTCAGGAGGGCAAAGCTTCAAAGGTGTGTAGGTACCAACTTGACCAGAGGATGTCAGTGCCTGCTAAACATGATGTCTCACATGCTCAAGAATGCTTCTCGAGACATTAGCATCTGCACTGAGGACTAGTCAAAGCACACTGCTCTCTCCTTCATAAGAAGAGTCACTCAACAGACTGAAGGCCCAAACAGAACCCAAAAGGAAGGAAAAGCAGAACTGTCTGTCCAATGGCCTGGCGAGTCACTCTTCTCACCTCATTCTTCTACCCTTGACCTAGAACTTACAACATTGCTGTTCTGAGTTCTCAAGCTTTTAGTGTCAGACTGGAAGGCACAGCACAGGCTTTCCTGAGTCCCCAGCTTGCAGACAGCAGACCCTGGGGCAGTTCAGCCTCCATAACTGTGTGATTCCATCCCTATGAGACAGCAAGAGAGAAAGCAAGTGCACGCTAGCTCTCTCCCTCCTGTGGGCCTACGTCTGCCTCCATTACTATGTGCTTCCATTTATTGTAAGAAAAGAGAGGGAGGGAGGGAGGGAGGGAGGGAGGGAGGGAGGGAGGGAGGGAGACTGACTTCTCTCCAAAGGAGGTAAGAGAAACAATCATATTTATCTACACTGGCAATGAGAGCAACCTTAAGTCAGTCTACTAAAGAAACTGTCCTGTTTACAAACACAGCCAGAAGCTATCTTCATTTATATGAAGACTGTATTTTCATTTACAATAAACTAGTATAAAAATAAAATTAGAACATGCAAACTGCTAAAAACTTAACAAGAACAGAGTAAAAGGCCTTAATAATCATGCCAAATGGAATTCTCTCTCTTTAAACAAACATTTTGGGGACATGAAAAGACACATCTTAGATCAGAATTTTTAAGTCTAAAAGCAATGGCAAAAAGCAATGAGATGACTGACCACAGCCAAGAAATAGAATAAAATGGAAAGGTCTTATTGGCACTGAAGGCCGACTAAGTTACTAAATATACTCAAATAAAAACTAAATAAAAGGCAACCTGGTGGTCACACAGATGGCCTGCTTAAACTAAATGGGTCACAAAACAAAACCCACAACCGTGTTCCATGAAAGGAACTGGGGAGTGGACAGGGATGAAAGGGAAAGAAGACAGCAGTATGAATACATTAGATACCTGTGTGAAACTGTCAGATAACACAATCCATAAAAAGGAAAATGCAAAAGTAAACTGGAACTTTCTCACCTTTTCAATTCTTTCAGCAATGGAACTTCCAAAGCCAACAAAACGACCTGTTCAGCTGTTATTACAGCGCGCTTGTCTCGAGCAGCACACTCACTTTGACACGCACTACTGCCCCCTTACAGGTCTCTCCCCCCTTACTAACCACATCTAAAAGGTCTGTTTTTATTTCATGAGTGTTTTTCCCTGAATACCTGTATGTGCACATGTGACAGCCTGGTGCCCTTGAAAGGTGTCAGTCCCTCGGTGTTACGGAGGTGGTAGGACACTGTGTGGATGCTTGAATGCTAAGAACTGGACTCCAGTCCTCTGCGTGAGCAGCGCTTTTAATCACTAAGCCATCTCTCCAGCCCTCATCTTTAAACCTGTACTGAAGACATTTCGTGGAGCTAGAAAGATGGAGAGAGGTGAAGAGCAGGTACTACTGTTCCAGAGAGTGGAGTTCTAGTCCCAGCATCCATGTCTGGCAACTCACAGCTGCCTCTAACTCCAGCCCCAGGGGATCAGATCCCCTCTTCTGGCCTCTGAGAGCACTATGTTCATGTACATGGACAGACAGATAATTTAAAAATAAATAAATAAATAAATAAATAAATAAATAAATAAATAATAAAACATTTCTTAAACTTCAAACCAGCCTCATTTAAAAAAAAGGAAATATGCAAGGTGCATATAGAAAAGACAAAAGGAAAAAGCACAATATTAAAATAAGAAGTGGAAAGAATAAGTTTTTAACCACAGTAGAAGGCATGTTACCTAAGACTCTGTTTCTGCACTATTCATGATCGGAAAGTCCAACTGGAAATAGCCTATGTTCACATAGACAGAAGACTGGCTGAACTAAGAGTAGATAAATTTACACAATGGAGCCAGGCTTGGTGGCCCCTGCCTTTAATCCTAGAAGTAAAGGAAGAAGCAGGCAGAACTCTGTAAGTTCAAGGCCACCCTGGCCTACAAAACGAGTTCCAAACCACTGAGGACCACAGTGAGACCTTCTCCTAACAAAAGATAAGAAAATAAAATAGATAGATAGATAGATAAATAAATAAATAAATAAATATGCCACAATGGACTGGCACATAGGTCTAAAGCTAGACAGTAAGCACCCCACAGCAGGGAAAACCTAAGTATGTTTAGTAAATAAAGGGAAGTAAATAAAGTAAATAAGTAAATAAGTAAATAAAGTTTAGTAAATAAAGTGGCTCTCTGGTGCCTGGGCCTTCTCTCAGGCTGTTTTCCTCCTGTTTGCTTGTCTTGTCCAACCCTGAAGTGATGGTTTTCATTTTATCTTATTATATCCTATTTTGTTATACTTTACTATTATCCCTAAGAAGCCTGTTCTTTTCTAATGAGAGACAGAAAGGAAGCGGATCTGGGCAGGGGGGAGAGGTGGGAAGAAATTGGGAGGAGTAGAGGTGGGGGAAACCGTAATCAGGATATATTATGTGAAAAAAGAAACTATTTTCAATACAAGGAAAAATAAATATAAAGACATTTCATCTAAAAAATAAAAACACTGGCTATATTTAAAAACAAAACAAAAAATGAACAATGATACACATCTATCAGCTCCACTGGCGCAAAATGATACAAAGGAGCAGCTAGAGAAACTGCTGAGAAGGCAGGGAAGGTAGGGAAGGGGGAAGAACTGGAATGCAGCAGCAGAAGGGTGCCCAATGCTGCGGTCTCCAGCCCTCTGTATCAGCCTTTTAAAACGTACTAACATGTCACATGCTAAAAACAGGAGGGGCTGCAGGGATGACACAGTGGTGAAGAGCGATCATTGCTCTTGCAGAGGACCTGGGTTCAATTCCCAACACCCACATGGTGGCTCACAGCCACCTGTAACTCCAGCTCCAAGGGTTCTGACAACCGCTTCTGGCCTCAGTGGACACTGCACCCATGTGATGCAGGGACATACATGCAGGCCGAACACATATACACATGAAATAAAGATTACAATACGGCCAGCCTGTAAGCACTGCACAGTAGGAAAAACCTAAGTATGTTTAGCAGATCAAAGGAAAGACGATGCTCATTCATCTGCTCCATTGTTGTAAAGAGACGGTACAAAGGAGAAACCACTGACTAAAAGTGGAGAACATAGGAACACCGGTGAGGTGAGTGGATGCGGACTTCTGGGATGGAACCCAACAGGAAGAGCAGTCACAGCTGAAGTTCAGGTGACAGAATGACAGACATTGAAGGGGAAGGCGCACGGAACCAAGCTTCTCTTAAGCTCCTTTTCAGACATATTCTCAGGCTGTAAGCAAGAGAGCTACAGGATCACACTGGGTTCCAATACATGGGTACAGCGTACACTACCGGCTGTGTGTTCTAGGGTTGAGCCCATAAGAAGGTCATGGAAGAGAGGAGCCAGGTGTCTTACTGTCAAAGAGGGGAAGGAGGAGGAGACTACCAGGATCCTCAGTGATGGCTGGATTAGGGAAAACAAATACAGTTTCTGATGTACAGAGACAGACTGGGGGAGCAGGGTGCCCCAGCCCTGTCCACTGAGAGCACTGATGGTTACTTCATGTGCTAATTGTGACCCAGAAACTGAGCGCCACCTGCTTGATTAAACATTATTCTGGGTTTCTGCATGGGTATTTTGGGATAACATTAACAATCTAATTTGTACAGTAAATGAGTTTGCTTTCCATAATGAGTCGGCCTCATGTAACCAGTTGAAATCCTGAATATTAATAGGCAAAAAATTCTAACCCCAGTTAAGAGAGCCCCTCTTCAGCAGCTATACAGCCTTCACACCTGCTCTACGAGGTCAGCCCTTCCTGCCTGACCCCCACTGAAGTACACCAGCACACCCTGAGAGCTGGCCCACACTCACCTTGCAATTCTCAAGCCTCCATCAATGCACAGATACCGACGACGAAATAAACACGGGCACAGGAATAGATAGACGTACATATCTCCTGTTGGTTTGGTCTCTCGGAGAACTCTGATTAATATAAGGGGCCTCAAAGCAATTCTCTCTCTGTAACAATAATGCAAGCGCCCACATCCTGACTTCTAAATAGCATTTCCTTGAAATGAAATGAAATAGGATTCCTTGAAACTCTAGCAGATCCCAAAGGTGGATAAGGCATGTATGGAAGACTGTGGCATGCCTGCCAGAATGTAAATGCTAAAAGATTTATGAGCCCTTGTCAAAAGGACACCGAACAATCCAGGTAAGAATCATGACTGTATGTTCAAACTCATAAGTAAAAATATGAGAACTCTGATATTTGCAGACTCAAAATACCATCCCACAAGGTAGGGTTATTAATTATGAAGGGACAGTCACCCGACAGTGGGAAAACCTGGCAGACATCGCCAGAACCAAGAGATGAGTGCACATGACCAGTAACGGAACAATACACCAGCACAGGCCTCCTGATAAGACACGGGGGCATCACTGCTGCAGAACCACAGCCAAAGTGCACAACCCAAATCTAACGACGAGGAAGACTCGAACCCACCTCGGTGGTGGGGTGTGTTCTCCCAAACTGTCTGTGCAACACAGACTGAGAGTGTTCTGATTAAAGGAAGAGAGCGTGACACCGAAGCAGTACTGAACATAAAACAGAGCCAAGAAAATAAGGTTCGTCTCTGACTCAAAAGGACACACTAATTTGAACAAAACCTTTATGTTATCCATAATAATTCCCTGATTTTACATTATATTATGATTATATAAGAAAATGCCCAAGTTTGTATTTCTGGAAAGGTATGTACTAAAATATTTAGGAGTAAAGAAATACAATATATACAAATTGCTCTCAAGTGGCTCAGAGAGAAATAATATCCCTTTGTTGCTTAATGAAGAGTATATATAGTGCTGGGTATGGTGGCACATGCCCGTGACCTCACCACTCAGGAGGTATAGGCAAGGGACCGAATGTTTGCTGCCAGCCTTGGCTACATAACAAGATCCTGTCTCAGAACACCGAGGCCTGGGGTCTGGGAGGCGGTTCAGTCCGTCAAGACTTGCCCTGCCAGCATGAGGTCCTGAGTTCAGATCTTCACGGGTTCTTAAGGAACTGAGGTGACAAGCGCCAGGGTGCCTCCAGGTCCCAACCCCACTTCCACTGGAGTCCTACGATTTCCCCTCAGATATGTTCTCCACAGTCAGAGCACATTGGATTTCCAAATCTGTGTGGCAAAGCTTGGCCTTACAACATCGCCAGGCAATTTTTTAATCATTAAAAAAGAAAAAATAAAAAGTCAGGCCCATGGCAATCCCTGTAATCCCAGCACTGAGGAGAAAGAGAGGGGGGAATCCTGGGACTCACTGTCCAGCCAATCAATCAATGAGTTCCAGCTTCAAAAATAAGGTAAGGAGTGAATGAGGAGAACACCCAGTGTTGACCTCTGGGCGCCATATACGTGCATATGTGCAAGTACATGAATGCATGTGAACATGCGTGCACGTACACACACACACACACACACACACACACACACACACACACATGTGTGCACGCATGCACCAATGAGCTAAACAGATGAATCTCAAAAGAAAGAATACTGATGGCCAATTTTTCAACTGTTCAACATCGTTAGCAATTAGAGAAATGCAAATTAAAACTACTTTGAGATTCTTTCTCACTCTTGTCAGATGGTTTTCATCAAGAACACAAATGACAAGGAATGGCTCCGGGAATGTGGCAAAGAGGAGCCCTTAGTCACTGCTGGTGGGAGTGCATGCTAGGGTGGCCACCATGGAAATCAGCCTGGAGGGTTCTACAAAACCAAAAATAGAACAACAAAATGACCCCATAATAGCACTCCTAGCATACTCAACGGAGTCTATACCTACCACAGAGATACCTGCACGTCCACGTTCACTGCTGTCCATGCATAATAGCAAGGAAATTGGATCAGCCTAGATGTCCATCAACAGATGAATAGTGAAAACTGACACAGACACACAATGGAATCTTATTCACTATAATGAAAAATGAAATTCACAGGAACATGAATGGAACTGGAAAACATTACTTGAGGTGAACCATATTGCATTTTCTCTCTCATGTATAAACCCTAGCTTCTAGTGAGTATGCATGTGTGTGCATGTGTGTATATACATGTGCATTACATATGTATGTGTGGGTATGGGTATGTGTGTGTAAGTGGATGTTAGTGTGAGTAGAGGGCAGGAAACGTAGGAATGGTCCCATGAAAGGTCAAAAGGGGTCTTTGAGGAAGAGTTGTGGGGAAGGTAACAGAACATGTGTAATATGAAAGGAGAATTCTGGGAACTGAAGGGTCCAAGTAGAGAGTGGGGGGCAAGAGGGGAGGGGGAGTAACCAAAACTAAATATGCAAGAAAACGTCATAAGGAAATCTGTTACTCTGTATGCTAATTGAAAACTAAAATGGAAAAAAGGAGACAAGACCAAGAGATACAGTTCACGGGTAGAGCACTTACCTAGCATGTGCACAGCCCTGGGTTTTAGTTCCAGCACAGGAAAAATTAAATGCAGAAATGGAGCTGATATTAGGAGACCATAAGGTAAAGACTGTATATAAGAATTCTTCAGATTCTTTTTGGTTACTGTTCTGTTAAACCCTAAATTATTTCAAGATGAAGGCAATTTAAGTAAAACTCCAGTATTTTATTCAGAAGTTTCCCCATATTATTCCACAGCACACACGCACATTCACACACGTCATAAAATCTAATGGAAAAGTCCATGGTATTGTTTGCTGTGCCTTCCACACAATCGAGGCTGCAAAGGCTGCGTCTCCACCTTCTCAATGGCACCGCTGCCTCCTGACTGGAGAGGTGGACTTCCTGACTGCACACCCCTTTCAATCAAGCTTCACATAGCTGCAAAACAATCTGTCCCCTTACTGCTGTACCTGGTGTGAAGTGGTCGAAACTCCACTGGACTGTCACAAGGCAGTTCTGTGAGATCATGACCCTGACTCTTCAGCTATGTGCCTCTCACCAACAACACACAGATCACACCTCTGCATCGATGTCCTGGGCTCCGCCGCCATCTTGCTGCAACACTTTCTTCTACATGGCTCGGTTGCTCTGAGGAATCCCTAGCTGCCTTTAAAGCCTTGCCTTTTGCTTCAGCAGTACAGCATTCCCTGACAAGCGTGAGAGCAGATGGGTGGCCTCCTCTAAAGTGAGCTCACTGAGAAAACTGATCACACCACAGTCACTAGTTGAATTGCTCAATAGAAAAAGTCCTCAGATAAGTGTTCAATAATATGAGTAATTGTAGGTACACATACACACATGCAGAGAGCACACAGTAAAGAATAAAGACATTAGGAAGGCCCAATAATGTTTTGCTGAAAAATGAATATGCTAAGAAAAAATTTTTAAAACTTGTAAGTCAAATATACATCGCCAAGAGAAATGGCACATGCTTCTGCTCACTAAGTAATGTAAGAACGAACAAGTCCTACACTTAATGTTTTATCTGATGCAAACTTTACATTTAATTTCCATAGTTTTATGGTAAAGGACACTGTCTTAGGGTGTCCATTGCTGTGGAAGCTCTTGGGTCATACTCCCATCTCTGAGGGAAGTCAGGGCAGGAACTTAAGGCAGGAGCCTGGAGGCAGCACCTGATGCAAAGGCCATGGAGGAGTGCTGCTTACTGGCTGCTCCTCATGGCTTGCTCAACATGCTTTAGTATAGAACCCAGGACCATCTGCCTAGAGGTAGCACCTCCCACAACTGGCTGGGCCCTCCTCATCAATCACTAATTAAGAAAATGTACCATAGACTTGCCCATGGGCCAATCTGGTAGGGATATTTTCTCAGTCGAGGTTCCCTCTTCCCAAATGACTCTAGCTTGTGTGAAGTTGACACAAAACCAGCCAGCACAGGCACTGTTGCTCACGGCCTTTTAAATCATGAACCGAGGTGAAGTGGAAATGAGCACTGTAAGTAAAATGATATAAAAACTGAAGGCAGTTGTACTTTCTATTTAAGAACAACAACCATCTTTTTGTCAAAGTGCTTTAAGAGATAGGACTCCCGACTCAAAATTCAGTTCTATTAAAAATCCAGTCCTGAATTGTACTGTCTTGGTTCTAAAACCAAACCCATTATGTATAATCTTTTATCAGAAAAGCAATCAAAGGGAGCATTATCAGTGTTAGCTGCCCTTCTTTCCACTGCATATAATACAGGAGAAATGGAATTACTTCAGTCTTAAAGCAGACATTCTTAAGCTATTAGTGACACAATGATCCAAGTTAAAACTTACCTGGAAAAAAAAAAAAAAAACCTGTAAAACGTAAGTGTGTAAAACCCTGAGCACAGACATTAGCCCTGTCCTGGGAGGCTTCCTGACATTTCTCAAGCTTGTTGATGACCAGTTTGACTTGTGGGATTCATCTTTACCCACCTTTACCCATCTTGTCCTTCCCATGTGTTCCTATTAGAGTCGATGTGGCATTGAGCATCCACTAAATGTCTTTGCTTGAGCAGCGAAGGGACTAAGCCAACCTCACTTATCAATATGTCTGCCTCTCCCCATGAGTCCTGAGATTTATAACACAGACCAAACACAATGAGTGTAAGGCAAATAGCTAACTTAGTTTGGAGAGGCTTTATTACATTTGTTTATTTGGTGGAGGAAAAGGGCGCATGCCACAATGCACACCCAGAAGTCAAAGGACAACCCATGGGAGTCAGCTCTTCTTCCACCATGTGGGTCTCATGAATGGAATACAGGTCCCTGGGCTTATCTGCTGAGCCCTGTCTAGGTAACTAGAGAATTTTGTTAATGGCGAGTTTTAATAAGGCTTTACTTTGCTTTCTATAGGAATTACGGAAGTGTTTATAGTCTACAAGAAGTGTGGATAATTAGACCGCAAATATGCCTAACACAGCGATAGGCCTGTTTCCAGTGCCATGAAACCTCAGACCCTCCCCTCAGTGTCTGGAGGTACAGAGACTGCCCAGCCTCCACACACTAAGACAAGAGTCCATGAAGCTGGCAACCATACTCCCATCACAAAGATGGAGATCCAATCATGGATTTTTTGAAATTTTGAAATGATACTGTAGATAGTACATAACTATACCATGTAACACATAGAAAAGGCTTAGATTCTATAAAAATACACATTAAAGAAAACACACAGCATCTACCACTGTTAGAAAAACAGAAGCTGGCGAGAATTTGACAACAATCCAGTAAAGTCTCCGTCATCTACTCCAATGCACCAGCCCCTTGGTGGTAGGCTCTCAGCCTTGGTTTCCTTCAGAAACTGGAAACCTAATGTTTGATGAATGACTAAGTAGAGGCAAGTTAGTATCATTTTTAATTCTGCCTGCATCTTACTTCTAGAGGTCATACACAAAGACCTGAGCTAAATATGCATGCCCAAACTAGAGAACTAGAACGCAAACTCCTTCCTCAGAGGAAAGGCACCATCACAGAAGTTAATTGAATTCTTATCTGTCTCTATTTTTATCTCCATGTTCTCTATTAACTGGCCTCTTTTCTCTGTCTTCCTCTGACTTCCCCTTCTTTCCTCAGGCTGAACCACCTTTCCTACCACTACTAGGAAACAAAGCCACCCGCCTAGAGTTCTAACACAAGACCCTGAAGAGTGCCCCTTACCAACCGTTACCACGGTCAACTGCCAATTCCTTGTCTGCAACCAGAGATTCTTAGTCTCTGTAGCTGTGTATGTTATTGTTTGGACCAAAGAGAAATCCCAAGTAGATTAAGACTGCCTTGGAGTTGGTCATGGTGTCACACATCTATAATCCTAGCACTTGGGGGCACGGACAGGAGAATCTAGAGCTTAAGGCCTCTGGGTCACAGAGTACAGTGGAGGTTAGTCTAAACTACATGAGAAAGGATCTTTAAAAAAATAGAGAACTACGAATTTCAATTGCACCTGGTGATGTACCCTGTAATCCAAGCAACCAGGAAGGTGAGGCAAGAAGAGCCCAAGTAGAGCCTAGCCTGGGCTCACTGCAAGATCCCAAGACAGCATGGTCTATAGTGAGAGTCCTGTCTCAAAATAAATAGCAAACAAGGAAAACGATAGTTGACTTCATTTAAATGATATATACAGAACTTTACAGTGTCTGTTCTGTTCCTATAAGTACCTTTTAAAAACACAAAGGAATTAAAACAAATCTTTGAAAACTTAATACAGGATTTTATCATTTTTGAGTTGCCTAAAAACATGACGATGGTTATAATACTGACTGGCCACTTGATGGAATTTAGAATCACTATGCAAGCAAGTCTCTGGGCATGTCTGTGAGGGAACGCTTACATCAGGTTCAATGGAGAGGGACATCCCACTCAAATGGGCAGCGCCGTTCCCTGGGCTTTGGCTCTGGACTGCGGGCACAGGGCAAGGGAGCTGGGCAGCAGCATTCTGTACCCTTCTTCTGTACAAAGCAGCCTGGCCTCCCTGCTGTGACAGCTGGACCCTGCAACTGTAAGCCAAAATACCCCGGCTCTCCCTAAGTTGTCTGTGAAAGGTATTTTGTCACAAGAACAAGAGAAATAATTAATACGGACATCTAATTTCACAAACTGATGTTTTCTCTTTGCAAAATAAATACTATTTCATATATCGCTTTCCACAAGGTAAGTAAGCCATTTGCCGGATGTGTGTCTTGGTTTCCTTTCCTGTTTCTGGGATAAAAATACTCTGATCAAAGAAACTTAACAAAGACAGAGTTTATTTTAGCTCACAGTTCGGGGTATGACATCATGGCAGGGAAGTCAAGGGGCAGAGCTGGAAGCAGCTGTTCACTCTGCCTTCTCAACAGCAAACAGCAGGGGATCAATGCACCCTGCTGCTCAGCTTCCTTTCTCCACCTTTCCAGTCAGGGATCTAAGTCAGGGAATGCTGTCACCCACAGGGGGCAGGGCTCCCCATCTCTATGTATGTAACCAAGACAACACCCTAAAGGCCTGCTCAGAAGCCTGTCTCCCAGATAGCTCTAGATTTTATCAATTTGACAATACTAACCACTATAAAGCACAACTGAATTTTCAAAGCAAAAATTTTAAAGACAAAGACTTTAAAAAACAAAACTTAAAGGCTGCAAATGGAAGCATTCCAAGACAGAAGTTTTGAGCAGCAAAAGCCATGGGTGTTCACTTATATCTTAACCAGACTCCACATTAGAGTTATAGAGGGAGTTTTCAACAACTGTCTACACCAACTGAACTGGAATCCTGGGGTTTCAGCCCAGGCACAGGAATTAATCCAAGGCTTCAGAGCTGACCACAATGCATTCAAAATTATTGGTCAATTCTAAGAATTAATACATTAAAATATTAAAGTATTAACTGGCACTAATACTTTATTTTAAAAGAACTGTCATTCAATCAAATGCCAATCTGTATTTAGTATTCCAGTGTTTAAATCCAATACTCAACAAACTAGACCCTCCGTTTGATGGTGTCACGGAGACAAACAGGAGACTCTGAAGTGTAGAGGAGATGGAAGGTCAAGTAGGCTGTCAAGGGGTGAACATCTGACTGAGAAACTCTGACAACATTAGTCTACATGCAAAGAAAGTGTCACTGCACAGGTTTTTAAAAGGAGTGGCATGGTGGTCCTCCCAAAAGAGTATGGAAGTATTTTTTTTCTTTTCCTCTTCCTCGTCCTGGGTACAAATAAATGCACAAGACATTTACCAAAATAAGCGTAAGGAGTCAGTGAAAGGAACAGACAAGAGCCTGTCTGGGGACCATGAGACCCAAAGAACAACCTACCATGCATTCAACAGTTCCTGTCCCTTCACCGCATCTCAGACGCAAAGGTGAATGGCTATCAATGAACACCCCAACCGAAGGGCTCCCAACACAACTGCAGCTTTGGGCCGGACAAGGACAAGCAGTGCAGCAGGGCAGCAGACTTCAGACAGTAATGACGCTGCACCCCAGCCAGACGGGACAGGAAACATTGCACTCAGCCTTACCCCACCTGCAGAAGGCCACAGAGATCCAAGAGTCTCATCTTCCCCATGTCCCTTTATCCCCACCCCATGTGCAGGTGGAACCCACATGAGGACCACATTAGAATTCCATCAAAGACTTTAATGCTGGGCATGGTGGTACACGGCTGTGATGTCAGTAATTGGAAGTCTGAGGCAAAGAGATCACCTGGATCCAGGAGTTGGATGACCAGCCTGGCAATACAGCGAGATCTTGTGGTGGTTTGAAAGAAAATGGCCCCCAAAGGGAGTGGCACTATTAGGAGGTGTGGCCTTGTTAAAGTAGGTGTGGCCTTGTTGGAGGAAGTGTGTCACTGTGGGGGTGGGCTTTGAGGTCTCCTATGCTCAAGCTACTCCCAGTGAGTAGCCTGCAAACTAAGATGTAGGGCACTGGGCTGCTTCTCTAGCATCATGTCTGCCTGCAAGCTACCAGGTTGCACCATGATGATAATGGACTAAACCCCTGAAAATGCAAGCCATCCCAATTAAATGTTTTTCCTTTAATAAGAGTTGCCATGGTCATGGTGTCTCTTCATAGAAATAGAAACCCTAAGACAGGTCTGGTCTAACAAACAAACAAACAAAAACTCCAACCATCCATTTTGACCATGGCTAAAACAAATGAGAAAAACATAGTCTCACTAAAGAAACATAAAATCTTAACAAAGAAGCAAAAGCTCCAAGGAAGTGAAAGGGGAGCTGGACACAGTGCACAACCTACAGTGTCTGTAATCCCAGAAGTCTGGAGGCTGAGGCAGGAGGATGGGGAGCTTGAAGTCAACCGGGAAACATGGCAAGTTAAATAGACTAAATCGCAATGAAAAAAGAGTGAAAAATCATGCAAATGAGGAGCTACCGAACTGGCAGTGCTGAAGAGTGACATCACGGCCGGCTCATCACGCACTGTCGTGACACCTGGACAGGTGAGACATCTCAGTGAGAGGGTAGGGGGCTGCACACAACTCTAACAGGGAGAAAACAGGAGAGCGGATCTCCAAGGCTCCAAGGGGCCAAAACAAAAATCGCCCACGTCAGCCTGCTCCCAGAAGTGAGGGAAAGGGAAGGTCGGGTAAAAATGTACTAGGAGAAATCACAAGGCTTTCGATTTGGCAAGAGACAGATATACACGCACAGGTTCAAGAAGTTAAGTGAAACCTAAAGAGGACAGAACCCCAAACATCTGCCTCACGCCACAACATAATCAATCTTCTGAAAACCAAGGACAAAGAACGCATTCAGAGAAAAATGGGATCTTCCCCGGTGTTCTGAAAAACAATTCAAGTGACAGCAGGCCTCTCTTCAGACACCATGGTAGGCAGAAGGAGCCAGCAGCACAATATGTTTTAAATGCTGAAGAAAAACAAAAAATAGGTTGTCAACCCAAACACCTATACTCAACAAAAAATACATTGAGCTCAAGGGAAAAATTAAGAGATTCAGAGATGAAAGGAAGCTGAAGAAATTTGTCAACAACAGACATAGTTTAAAAGAATGGGTCAAAGAAATTCGTGTTAACAAAAGAGGGAACCGTACCTTATGAGGAAAACAATGTGATGAGCAAAAACATTGGTGAATACACTTTTTCTGTCCTTGTGTTTGACAATTAGAGCAGAGTGGTTTGCGCACGGGAAATACTCTAAAGCACAGGGTGCTATGGTGAGGGAGGGCTCTCTTCAGGAGGCAGGACTTCGCTGGTAGAAGTAGGACACTGAGCCCAGCCTCCAGTTCCTGCCGCTCTGTCTCCTGGTCCCCACGATGTGAGGAGCTGCTGTGGGATGCCCCTGACGCCTGGATGTCCTCCAAGCTCTGCCTGCCACAATGGAGTAGAAATCTGAAACCGTGAGCATGGAAGCATCTTTCCTCCCCTAAGTCGTTCGGGCTGCCAGGAGCTCTGTCAGAAGACAGCAAAGGCTGAGAGGGGACGAAGCGGATGAGGCTTCCATATCTCACCACACTGGTAAACAGTGACAGTGGGCTACAGGAAGTACATGCTCTGACGATGAACACTGACAACATCTAGAATCACCTGAGAGACAAAATCTCTGGGCACGTCTATGAGGGAAATTTCTACATTGGGTTTACTGAGGTAGAAAACACCCTTCAATGTGGGCATCACCATTCCATGGGCTGGAGTCCAGGCCTGGATGAAAAGACCTGAGCTGAGCACCAGCCTCGGCCTCTCTGCACCAACTAGGAACAGAAAACAAACCAACAATACAGACTTCCACCCTAACAGCAAATACACTAAGTGTAAATAATCCAAATATACTGAGAATATAATCAAGAAACATGACACAACTCTATGCTGCCTGTAACAACTGTCACAATTTATGGAACTGGGGATTGAATCCAGGGCCTCAGGCACACTAGGAAATCACTCTATCACTGACCTAGAAGCAAGCCTCATTTCTTTCTTCTTTTTAGTTTGAGACAAGATCTAAGTTGACCTTGAACTTACTCTGCAGCTCAGGTACACCTCAAACTGATTCTGCCTCAGCCTCCTGAATAAACGAGATTAGAACACACACCACCTACCCCAACTTAAGCTCACCACAGAGGAACTACAGAGGCAGGCCAAAAGTAAAAGAATGTAAAATGATTAATCATGTAAATAGTAGCCAAAGGAATACAGGACACCCTCTAACAATGTAGAAAGCTGACTTCAGAGCAATGGAAACATCAGACAGAGAAGTACATCACAGAATGAGGGCTAATCCATCAAGATACAGCACACCCGAATGTGTGTCCGACAAACAGCAAAGCTGGAAAACACAGGAAAAACAGACCTGCGAAGGTAGCCCACAGTCACAGCTGGACACTCACTGTCAGCCTCCCTCGCTTTCTTCCTCCCCTCCTGTACCCCATTTCTTCCCCCTCACTCTTCCTCCCCCCCACCCTCTGACATCCTGCCCCTGGCCCCTCAAAAGTTCATCAACAGAAAACCAACAACAAACAATATAGAGCCCAACAGTCCCGGATCAACCACCAATTCCTAACCAACACGTATGGGACAGTGTATCAAATAGCAGAATGTACCTCTCTGCATAGCTTTCAAAATGTCCATGGACGACCCCAGGCAATAGAGCAAGCCTCGGGAACCATAAAACAACTGAAATCAGACTGAATGTACTCTCTGATCACAATGTAACAAACCAGAAATCAGTAACACAGATGAAAGGGAAATACATTTTCAACTATTTCAAAGCCAAGGAGCAGTTTTCAAATAATTCTCAGGAAGACGGTGACCAAAAGGGGGGTGAAGGTACAATTCACCGGGAACCTACCCCGCAGTCGGCCTCGCTCCAACTCTGAGCTTATGTGTGATGTAAGAACTGGGCTCCCATTACAGACCTCTTTTCAGCACGTATTTCTCGCTGGTTAGATAGGCGCTGTGTATATTGAATAGGATAAGATCAGGGGTTTTGTCTTTTTTTTTTTTTTTAAGTTTCGTTGTGGTGTTAGAAGTGCTGTTAAGAGGCAGAACACATATTTTCATGCACAAAGCCCTGAGTTCAATCCTGAGCACTGCCATTTCAGTTCTTCTATGACTTGAATCACTGAATCGCCTGATAGAGTAATGAACACGCACAGGTGGGTGTGTTACCACAGCTTCCCTCTTCAGCCTGAGCTTGGCACTCAAATGTCACCAAAGCAGCTGCAGGGCCTGGCACCAGTCTGCACGACAGATGTGCTATACACGGAATGCTAGGGTCCCTCAAAAGTCCTGACCCTCAAAGTGAGGGTCCTGGGCGATGGGCCTCTTGTAGTTGACTAGGTCGTGAGGACAGGACT
This sequence comes from Peromyscus attwateri, assembly GCA_902168425.1. Lineage (NCBI taxonomy): Eukaryota > Metazoa > Chordata > Mammalia > Rodentia > Cricetidae > Peromyscus > Peromyscus attwateri. The sequence continues at coordinate 24,622 of CABHPP010115420.1, forward strand.
AGCACCCTCCTGGGAGAGATGTCCAAATCACATGACCTGCGCCCAAGCACAGAGGAAGCAAAGACAGGAAGACCTCAAGTTTAATGCCTACTTGGGCTGCAAAGCAAGCTCAAGGCCAGCCTAGGCAGCTTACTGAGACTATCTCACGTTTTAAAATGCAAAGAAGGCCAAGCATACAGTGTGGAGGTAAGGCACCTGGTGTTGTGTGTGTAAGATCCTGAGTTCAATTCTCAATGCCACAAAACATAAGAGATCCCAAAAAGCCCCTTCCTGCCTTCCTCCAGGCAAGGCCATGACAAGAAGATGACCATCTACGAATCCCATCAGACACCACATGTGACACTGCCTTTATCTCAGACTCTCCTACCTTTAGAAGCATCCCAAATAAACCTGTGTCGCTCATAACACACCCAGCATACAGCCTGAACAAACAAACTAGGTAAAAATAGCAGCCTGAACAAACAAAAACAGATGTAAATTGTAAAAGTTTCTGTCCTACCAACATTCTTTTTTCTAAAATATCTGACTTCAAGGAAAATTTAGAAAAAAAAAAAAAAAACCAAATATCTGCGAAGATGACTCACACTAACATATGAGTAACTGCTGAGCTTGAATAGTCCCAAGGTACAAAAACACTCACCCAAAGGACATTGTAACAGAAACTGTATGTACAGAACAGAAGCCAAGTGTTCTCTCTCATCTACTTAACTCAGCTGCCCCAGGGCCTATCACAGCCTCCGGCCCCGTTTCTAACCTGGTAGTTCTAGTATTTAGGATGTAAGTGGGATACAAATCCTAAATCACAAAGCACTGACAGTACCTTCCTCCTTGCTACAAACCCAGATCCTGAAGGGGCTTTGCCACCTTTCCCACGAGATGGTTAGCACGGGAGCTCTTGTCTGGATAAAGACAATCCAGGCCCCACCAACATTTGTAAACTCTGCGCTGGTCCCCTCGGCTGCCATTAAAGCTTACTCCTGGCTCCTAAGTGCTCTAGGGCATCCGTGTTGATGGTATCGCCAGCCCCCAGTAGTCTGTAGTCTGTCCTCTCAAATTAAGACAAAAAGACTTAAACGGGACTGAATTGATTTTAAGGCAACTAAGAGAAATTCTGATCTTGGATTCAGCCGGGCTTGATGGCAACGGGTGTTTCCCTTTGGCTGAGTCATCGGCTTCAGAACAGACTCAGATTCCACTGAAGTGTTTACCTTCCCTCCTAATTTACCATCCCTTTCCTTTCCTCAGCATGGTGGCCACGTTTGTAACCACACCATCACCTAAGTGCCAATAATGTGTTCCAGAGTGCTGGAGTGTCCATCCTGTGAGGACTAAGTAGGAGGCACACATAATGTGCTAGGCTTATCTCACAGACACTCCAACAGAAACAAAAAAACACAGAAACAGCAAAGGACTGATCATGCTAACCCCAGCCAGCTGAGAACTAACCCGCTGCCCATCTCTCTAACAAACCCTAGGGGCAGCAGGTTGTCAGGAGAAAAGGCTCGTGGTCTGTGTTAGCGCTGGAAGTGGTAGCCCACTACTGGAGCGCCACTACTTGGAAGTACAGTGGGTGGGGTGGTAGATTATGGCAGGTAAGCAGAGTACAGTTGTTCCCCTTAACACCAGGCAGAAAAAGAGAGTTCCCAGACCCCTTTGGGACTTGCCTCCAATGACCCAAAGAACCCACCACCAGACCCCAGCTCTTAAGGTTTCCACCACCTGTCAATACCACCAGGCTGGGCTCCAGCTTCTGACACATGGGCCTTTGACAAATATGTTAGATCCAAGCTTCGCCCAGAATGCCCAGGGCTGAAGAAGAGAACAAAAGCAGACACCCAAACTACAGCAAGCTGGGGAAAGCAGACTCTGCTCTGGCTTTTAAGCAATGGGGAGTAGGGGAGGAAGGCAGTGTAATGATGATGCTACTGGACAGTAGAAGTATCAGCCCCAACTGACTGGCAGTGGTCAGACATGCTGGAGCACACGACAGAAGGCAAACTTCTACAAGTGGCTATTACTGCTAATCATGGTTATAAATGCAAATGGCTTTTATTTCATGCCTGATTATTATGCAAAATAAATCTGCATGTTATGAATTACGTCAGGCTGATGTGTTCTGAGCTCCCAGCCCTCTCTGGGCACCTTCCTTCGTGGTCAATCACAAAGCTGCAAAGCAGCAGGGCGGCTCCTCCTAAAACTCTAAGCATCCCCAGTCACCAAGCTGGCCAGGTCAGGAGGCTGGCAATTTGGAATCCCAATGTTCAGCTGGTCTGCCCTGCAACTACGGTATTTTAGTCTTTCCCAAGCTATTCCTCACCTCAACAGATTCCTGTCACTTCCCAGCTAACAAGGAACAAATGAGTTCTGAAAAGTCAACATCCAAACCAAAGCTTTTGCTTGTTTGATGGCTTGTTTGTCCAAGACAGGGTCTCACTATATAGCCCAGGCTAGCCTGTAACTGTAACTCGCTATGCCTCTCTGGCTTCCCTTGAACTCAGTGGCAATCCTCCTGCCTCAGTCTCCCAAGTGCTAGGATTATAGGCATAAGCAAATCCTAAACTCTAAAATACTTCACTTTGAAGAGATGTTAAAACTAATTCATAACAAAAGAAGTGACCAACAGACGGACAAAGATCAAACAATTTGCTTATAAAATTAGCACGGTAACACCGCTCTTCTCAGATACCCCTGGCCAATATTCAAACTACTACTTCCAATTATCTCCAGAGATTAGAACTGCAAGTGCCAAGAATCTCCTAGTGGCTAATCTCAGTTGTCTACTTGACTATATCTAGAATCAACTGCACCACAAGCCACCTCCACAATGCTATAAGGGACGCAACCTAACTCCAGGCAGCACATCCTGGTGGCTACCATGCAGAAGGATCGGGAAGGACACTGCTCTTTGCCTGCTTGCTCTCATCTCACTCTCGGTGACAAGTTCGTCTGTCCTGTTGCTGTGGCGTTCCTTCCACGCTATTAGAACCAACTTCTTTGGGATTCCAACAGACTGAGGACCAGCAGCTCTCTAGGAATCCTCCAGGCTCGAGTGCTAGAATGGACTGCTCAGCCATCCACGTCATGTACTGAGTGACTGAGACAGCCACTGCTGGGCTGCCCAGACCGCATCCTGTCAAGCAATCTAACACATCCCCTTGGAATCCCTATCTTCACTCTATCAGCTCTCCTCCTCTAAAGTAACTAGTAGAGACCTAAGTTCCAGTTTCTAGAACTACTCTGACATATACCTTCCCTCTCCATTATCTGTGAAATAACAAGACAGGAATGATTACAGTGTTATTCTAAGAACCAAAACAGTAAAAGTTTAATAATAATAAGCATGCATCTAGCATCGGAATCACACCAGATGCTTCCCTAGGCATCTCACACATTTTCTCATTTAATCCTCCCACAACTCTTAAAAGTGGGTGCCAGGGAAAAGAAACCCAAGATGACATTGTGGGGCAGAGCTAGGGTTTGGACAGAGGTGA
>CABHPP010115421.1:0-20693 GCA_902168425.1 Peromyscus attwateri
TTTTTTTTTTTAGTTTATTTTGTATCCAGCTACTTCACTGAAGGTGTTTAAGAGTTCCCTAGTAGAATTTTGGGGATCACTTATGTATACTATCATATGACTGCAAATAGTGATTCTTTGACTTCTTCCTTTCCAATTTGTATCCTTCTTGATCTCCTTTAGATGTCTTACTGCTCTAGTTAAAACTTCAAGTGTTTTATTGAATAGATAATGGAGAGAGTAGACAGCCTTGTCTTGTTCCTGATTTTAGTGGAATTGCTTTAAGTTTTTCTCTATTTAATTCGATGTGGGCTGTTGGCTTGCTGTATATTACTTTTCTTGTGTTTGGGTATGTTCCTTGTATCTCTGATCTCTCCAAGACTTTTATCATAAAGGAGTATTGGACTTTGTCAAAGGCTTTTTCTGAATCTAATGAGATGATCATGTGGGTTTTTTTTCTTTCAGTTTGTTAATACGGTGGATTACATTGACAGATTTTTATATATTGAACCATCCCTGAATCTCTGGGATGAAGCCTACTTAATCATGTTGGGTGATCTTTTTGATGTGTTCTTGGATTTGGTTTGTGAGTATTTTTTTTTTTTTTGGTTTTTCGAAACAGGGTTTCTCTGTGTAGCTTTGCACCTTTCCTGGAACTCGCTTTGGAGACCAGGCTGGCCTCGAACTCACAGAGATCCGCCTGCCTCTGCCTCCCGAGTGCTGGGATTAAAGGCGTGCGCCACCACCGCCCGGCGGTTTGTGAGTATTTTATAGAGGATTTTTGCATCAATGTTCATGAGGGAAATGGGTCTGTAATTCTCTTTCTTGGTTCAGTCTTTGTGTGGTTTGGGTATCAGGGTGACTGTGGCCTCATAAATTGAACTTGGCAATGTTCCTTCTGTTTCTATTTTGTGAAATAATTTGAGGAGTGTTGGTATTAGCGCTTCTTCGAAAGTCTGGTGGAATTCTGAACTAAACCATCTGGCCCTGAGCTTTTTTGTTGTTGTTGGGAAACTTTTAATGACTGCTTCTATTTCCTTAGGGTTTCTTTTGTTGGAACAAAACACCATGACAAAAAGCAAGTTGGAAGGGAAAGGGTTTATTTGGCTTACACTTCAGCATTGCTGTTCATCACTGAAGGATGTCAGGCAGGAACTGAAACAGGGCAGGATCCTGGAGGCAGGAGCTGATGCAGAGGCCATGGAGGGATGCTGCTTACTGGCTTGCTTCTTACTCACTTGCTCAGCCCACCTTCTTATAGAACCCATGACCACCAGCCCAGGGATGGCACCACCCACCACGGGCTGGGTGCTCCCCCATTGATCACTAAAAGAGAAAATGCCTTACAGCTGGATCTCACGGAGGCATTTCCTTAGCTGAGGCTCCTTCCTCTGAGGACTCTATCTTGTGTCAAGGTGACACACAAAACCAACCAGTACAAGGTCTTTTTAAGTTGTTTATCTGGTCTTGATTTAACTTTAGTATATTGTACTTATTGAGAAAATTGTCCATTTCTTTTAGATTTTCCAATTTTGTGGAGTACAGATTTTTTAAATATGACCTAATGATTCTTTGGATTTCTTCAGTATCTGTTGTTATATCCCCCTTTTCATTTCTGATTTTGCTAATTTGAATATTCTCTCTCTGCCATCTAGTTAGTTTGTATAAGGGTTTGTCTATCTTGTTGATTTTCTCAAAGAACCAACTCTTTGTTTTATTGATTCTTTGTATTGTTCTCTTTGTTTCTATTGATTGATTTCAACCCTCAGTTTGATTATTTTCTGCCTTTTACCCCTCTTGGGTGAGATTGCTTCTTTTTGTTCTAGAGCTTTCAGGTGTGCTGTTAAGTCACTAGTATGAGATTGCTCTAGTTCTTGATGAAGGCACTTAGTGCTATGAACTTTCCTCTTAGTACTGCTTTCATAGTGTCCCATAAGTTTGAGTATGTTGTGCATTCATTTTCATTGAATTCTAGTAAGTCTTTAATTTCTTTATTTGTCCCTTGACTCAGTATTGATTTAGTAGTAAGTTTTTCAGTTTTCATGAGTTTATAGGCTTTCTGTTTTTTCTATTGTTGAAATCTAACTTTAATTCATGGTGGTCTGATAAGGAACAGGGAGTGATTTCAATTTTCTTGTATCTGTTGAGACTTGTTTTGTGCCCAAGTATATGGTCAGTTTTGCAGACTGTTGTGTGAGGTACTGAGAAGAAGGTATATTCTTTTGTGTTTAGGTCAAATGTTCTGTAGATATCTGTTGGATCCATTTGAGTCATAACGTCTGTTAGCTCCATTATTTCTGTTTAGTTTTTGTCTGGATGACATGTCCATTGATGAGAGTGAGATATTAAAGTCTCCTATAATTAATGTGTGAGGTTTGATGTATGATTTAAGCTTTAGTAATGTTTCTTTTACAAATTAGGGTGCCCTTGCACTTGGGATATAGACATTAAGAATTGCAATGTCCTTTTGGTGGATTTTTTTCCTTTGAGTATGAAATGTCCTTCTCCATCTCTTTTGATTAATTTTGGTTTGAAGTCTATTTTGTTATATTTTAGAATAACTATACCAGCTTGCTTCTTAGGTTCATTTGCTTGGAAAAAATTTTCCAACCCTTTACTCTGAGCCAATGTCTATCTTCGGTGGTGAGGTGTGTTTTTTGTATGCAGAACAATGATGGATCATGTTTTCATATCCATTCTGTTAGCCTGTGTCTTTTTATTGGGAAATTTAGTCCATTGATGTTGAGAGATATTAATGACCAATGATTGTTAATTCCTGTTATTTTGTTGGTGGTGGTGGTGATGGTAGTGTGTGTGTGTGTGTGTGTGTGTGTGTGTGTGTGTGTGTGCATGCATGAGTGCAAACATGTGTGTGTGTGTTTCCCTTTGGGTTTTGCTGGTATGGGGTTATTGCTTGTGTTTTTGTGGGTGTAATTAACCTCCTTGGGCTGGAGTTTTCCTTCTAGTACCTTCTGTAGGACTGGGTTTGTGGTTAGGTACTGTTTAAATTTGACTTTGTCATGAAATAACTCATTTTCTCCATCTATGGTGATTGAAAGTTTTGCTGGGTATAGTAGTTGGGCTGGCATCCATGGTCTCTTAGGGTCTGCAAGACATCTGTTAGGCCCTTCTGGTTTGTAGAGTCTCCATTGAGAAGTCAGGTGTAATTCTAAATTCTAATAGGTCTGCCTTTATATGTTACTTGGCCCTTTTCCTTTGGAGCTTTTATTCTTTCTTCATTCTGTACGTTTAGTGTTTTATTGTGTGGTGGGGGGACTTCTTTTCTGGTCTAGTCTATTTGGTGTTCTGTAAGTTTCTTCTACCTTTCTACGCATGTCCTTCTTTAAGTTAGGAAATTTTCCTTCTATGAATTCGTTGAATATATTTTTGGGGCTTTGAGCTGGGTTTCTTTTCCTTCTTCTATTCCTATTATTGTTAGGCTTGGTCTTTTCAAAGTGTCCCAGATTTCCTGGATGTTTTGTGTTAGGAAATTTTTAGATTTAACATTTTCTTTGACCCAATGAATCTGTTTCGTCTGTTGTATCTTAGATGCCTGAGATTCTCTCTTCCATCTCTTGTATTCTGTTGGTGATGCTTGTGTGTAGTTCCTGTTGACTTACTCAGATTTTCCATTTCCAGAATTCCCTCCATTTGTGTTTTCTTTATTGCTTCTATTTCCATTTTCAGGTCTTGAACACTTTCCTTTACCTGTTTGTTTTTTCTTGGCTTTTTTGGCATTCTTTAAGGGACTTATTGATTCTCTCCAACTTTTGTTTGTCTTTACCTCAATTTCTTTAAAAGATTTTTTTTTTCGTTTCCTCTTTAAGGGCCTCTTTGTAAAGTTGGTTTTAAGGTCATTTTCCTGTGCTTCAGCTGCATTAAATTGTTCAGGTCTTGCTGTGGTAGGATAGCTGGGCTCTGGTGGTGCCTTATTGCCCTGGCTGTTGCTGATTGTGTTTTTACACTGGTTCTTAGGCATCTGGTTTTGGGATGATTATAGGCCTAGGTGTTGATTCCTAAGTTTGTCTTTGTTGGATGGGTGTTTTGTTCCTTGGTTTCTGTTTTCTCTCTGGTCTTCTGGCCTATGTGTCCAGAGGTTCTAGTCCAGTAGGGTGTTTCTAGGGGGGTTTTGTGGCCTGCAAGACCTCTGGAGTTTGGGACATCAACTTTGCCTCTATGGTCCCAAGCCTCTGAGGTTCTTGGTACCTGCTTGGTCTCTGGGGCTCCTAGTGCAGTGCAGCTTCCTGTACAGTAGAAGTTCTGCCAAGGTTGTGGACTGGAATATGGAGCTCAGGGGAGGGGTATAGTTGGAGACTGCTGGGCCAGCTTTAGGGAGTGTTAGCTGGCTGTGGGCAGTGTTTTACCTTGGGTCCCTAGTACTGGCCTGGCCTCAGGTAAAGCAGAAGTCTTCTGCTGATGTTGTGGAGCCAGAATATGGAGCCCAGAGGAGAGTATGCTGTCTGGGGCTATTGGGCAGGCTTTAAGGAGTGTTAGCAGGTGGTGGGTGGTGTCTTATCTGGAGTCCCTGGGAACCACCCATCCTCCAGTAAAGGAGCTGGAGGTGTGGGCCTGGATATGGAGTCCAAGGGAGGCTGTGCTCAGCTCCTGGTTTTTGTTTTGTTTTGTTTTGTTTGTCTGAGATGTTTTCAAATTAGTTTTGCAAAATCTAGTCTTTGTCTTGTGTGGTCACTGAAGGCTCTATGCATTGATGATACATGTGCATGGATGTATATGTGCACACATGTCCGTGTTTATTTGAGTCATTCACTTACAGTTTCAGAGGTTCAGTCCATTATCATTATGGTGGGGAGCATGGCGGCATGCAGGCAGATGGTAGCTGAGAGTCCTACATCTTGCAGGCAACAGGAAATTGACTGAGACACTGGACTGTCTCCTGAGCATAGAAAACCTGAGAGCCCACCCCCACAGTGACACACTTCCTCCAACAAGGCCACACCCACTCCAACAAAGCCATACCTCCTAATAGTGTCACTCTCTATGAGATTATGGGGGCCAATTACGTTCAAACTACCACTTTTGTTTTTATAGCAGACAGCAGTCAACCAGGAGATGCATCACCCGTCACAGTGCTGAGGACCAGAGACTGAGTGCTCAGCCCTAAACAGGACATCTATACCACCACCCACTACTAAGGCTCAGGGAAGGCTGTGGGAGAAGAGAGGGGGAAATGTTAGAGTCAAAGGAATGGAGGGAGAGCTGTGAAAGGGACGGCTGTGAAATGCTGCCTTTTGGACACAGTATGGCTACCACACGCATGAACTCACCGTGGCTATGGTTATCTGCACAAGATGAAGCCAGCCAAAATTCTGGCATAGATGAGGGAGGTGCTGTCTTGGCCTTACCCCTTACTGAAGGGCTATGGGCCTGAGCACCTAAGTGAGGGAGAATCATTCTTTAAGGGTGTGGCCATTGGTTAGCTTCCCATGATCCAGTGGATGCCCCACACCCATGCAGGTATGAACAGTATTAACTAGACTTAGAGGGTAATCAAAAAAAAAAGACATGAAGTTGCGGGGAGGCTGTGATAAGGGGATTGGGGGGAATCAGGAGTAGATATGATTATATTTCATGGTTTCTGTGTATGAAATTCTTAAAAAAATAAAAAATAAATGGGATGAAAGAGAAAATTTTTTCCTATAGAAGAAAGCCAATAAGAAAAGGGAAGGGATCAGAAAATCCTGGTGGGTACTACTCAGGCCAGAAAGGACATTGATGGTCCCCACATATCCCCACAAGGCACTCACAAATCCCAGGGGAGCAACTTTTCAGTAAGGAAACCCTGAGTCAAGTGCCATAAGCCAAATATCCCAGTGACAGTCCAGCTGGGGGCGGGGAGGGCACCCCTGAACATGACGGGGAGGGAAGACCAGGCTGAACTCATGTCCCCTGACATGGAGAGCCAGATCTTGGGGGTGCTATGCAAAAACATGCACCCCTCAAAAGATCAAGGTCAAGAAACATAGAAGCAGAGCTGGAGAGGTGGCTCGGTGGTTAGAATCATGTACTGCTCCTGCTGAAGACCTGAGTTTAGTTTCACTCATGTAGAGCAGTCACAACCTACAGTCCCAGTTGTGGAGAATCGATGCCTCTGGCCTTGAACAAAAAGAAAGGAGACACAAAGCAGCTCTGAGGACAGATCCCAGATGGAAGGAACTACACACACACACACACACACACACACACACACACACACACACACTTCTGTGACTCTGGTCATGAGTCAATAGCTGTGACAAATGAAGCCACAATGGCCGGGGGGTGGTCAAAGCTTTGTAGTGGCTCTCAGTGGGGGAGTAGCCTGGCCCTAGCATGGATGAGCAGGCCAGGGTGTAAGGTACAGAGGACAAGATGAGAGGCTCAGTATGGGAGTGAACAGCTATGATGGCAACTGGAGCCACAGGGTGGAAGTCAAACAGGTGAATGGTAACACTGTGGCCAACTGAACTCCTCTGGTGTGACCCTCGCCCTGTTTCCAGGAAGACACACCCATATCTGCCAGGTGAAGGGGCACACGTCTTAAACTCTGGTGGTTCAAAAAGAAGGAATATGTACATACAGAGTGTGTATGTAAGCACAAGGTGACGCACACAGCAAAGCACACATTGGTGAATCCAGGGAGGGAGCAGGTAGGAGCTCTTGGTTCTATTTTTGCAACATACCTGGAAATTCAAAATCCTATCAAGATTAAAAAGTCCCTCAGAATGCCCTGTGTTGGCTGTGATTTGGAGAACGGTGGATAGAATGGTAGAAAGGGGCAGCCACAAGCCACACCTGGACATGGATGCCCAGGTGAGGTCTAGACAAGGGCCAGGGAGAAAGTAAGGTCTCAGAAGAGGAGGGGGATTATGTCTCCAGGCTGAAATCCAGGAGTGGATGGCACAGGAGTCAGAGACAGCTAGTGGATGGGGCAGGTGTTCAGGTGTCCCAGCCATGGCCTAGTGCCCCTTCCCATTTCCAGCATCCCTACCCAGGGCCAAGGCCTTGTGATGGTCTCCAAAGTTGGGCAGCCCAGCCCTGGCACCGATGGGCAGGTTGGGACATGTGAGGGGTTGGTGTAGAGGAAAGGGTGAGAAGTAGCCCCCAGCCACCGGATTTGCTCAGGATTAGGCAGATTGAGGGAGAAGCAAACAAGAGCAGGGCCTCAGTGTCCTGTTCCTGAACAGAGATGCCAAGTGGACAAACAGGCCCTTCCCTCCCCTCCAGGAACCCCGTTGTTGACTTGCTACCCGCGAGGTTTGCTGAGAGGCCGTGACCCCCTCCCTCCATGGCCCTGTGTTGAGAGATGTCTGATACAAAAGCCAGCTAGATTCCCACACCCAGGCTGCACTGGCCTCTCCCCAACAAGCTCATACCACCTAGTCTCAGGGCCCCTGTGGTAACTGGGCTATAGAAGCCCCAACCCAGCCAAAGGACACACCCCATGCAGATCTGGGCACTAGGAAAGGGAAGGCATAGACTGCCTGCACAACTGGTCTCTTATCAGAGACGTGGGCCCAGAAAACTCCTCTACTATCATGTTCAGATGCTTCCTGTCCCAGGGCCCTCTCATGTGAACCCCACAGCAGGGACATGGACAGTGTTTGGAAAAGAGCCCACTAGCCATGTGTCCATGCTCCTAGGACACAGGGTCAGAGCTGCCTGAGGCCAGTATGTTCTGAGTTGTCCCCAGCATCATCATGAGAAAGTCCAAAGGATGCGGTGGATACCTAAAGGGATGACTTAGTCACAGGATCTCCTGCCCATTCAGCTCAGACTCCTATGTCTGGAGAGGGGCTGCCAGCTGAGGTCCAGAGATGGTCAGCTTAGAGCTACTGCCACGTCCCTCCTTAAGAAGAGGGGTAAATGTGTTCCTGCCTAAGGAGTGGATGAAGTCCCTTCCTGCAGAGCCAAGACTGTCCAGGTGAGCCTAAGCATCCACATCCATACATCAGCCTGGGACCTACAGGTATGACTGGACCCACCCCCCACTTGCAAACAAGTGAGCTATGGCACTGAGCTCTCTAAAAGCAGAATTTGCAAACCAGCCCAATCATCACTGCAGAGATAGTTTGGAGGTGTGGATACAATCTCGGGACAGCTGTTTAGTATCCCAGGTCTCAGAGAGCTGTCAGGGGCTTCCTAAGCTAACAAAGGCTCTGGTCCCGGCATGGCCGGCTACCTTAGCAGGGTACCAGGAACAAGGGCCCAGGGCACATTCTAAGTACATGATTTCTATACTGGGGGCCCTCTTCCCAGTTCCCCCCGGGCTCACAGCAGGAAAAGGAGTCTCAGGGGTGCTTATCTTTTGTAGAACCTTGAGGCTCAGGAGCTACCTGCTAAAGACGGGCACAGCGTCAGTCAGACTGTGGGAGCTTGTCTGGCAGTGGGCCAGTAGGAACTGATCTACTCACAGAGGAAACCCCAGACCTTGCTTCATGCTGAGCCAGACTGTGTGGGGAAGAAGCTGCCCCTATCCTGGTGGAACTGGCTGGGGTGCAGGAAGAAATCCAATTCCAGAAATGACAGAAACATATGACCCCCTGGACTGTGTTTCAGTATGCGAGATAAGGTGTCTCTCTTCCCTGGGACACAACAGAGGTGTGGGCTCCTCTGGGGCTATCCAGCTCTAAAGCACAGCCGAGGTGCTCTCTGGGCCCTGTGAGGGCTCCTCTGGGTGTAGGGACTAGAAAGGAGCCAGGATGTGAGTACAGTGAGACTGTCCTAGCAGGTGCCCTTAGACACCTCTGTCCCCCTCAGCGTCCCGTGCTCAGACTACGATCTCTGGAGTTTGCACTTCTAAGGCTGGAACTCTTTATAATCTTACATGGGGCAATGGGCTGAGACACTACACAAGGATACTGTCAGGTAGACTGAGCTGGGCACAGGCCTGGGGACCTGTTGCTGGTAAAGTGGGCTTGGGCACTGCTTGCTGGCAGCTGGCCTGGAGTGTCACAGAACCCCAAGCTGTTTGCCTTGAAGGAAGATACATTTACACTTGGCTGTGTCAACTGTGATCTGTCTTGGGGACAATTGTGTGCCTATACTCTACCTGACATTCCCACCAGGCCCCAGAAATCCAGCACTCAGCAATGGGGCCTCAGGGGCAGACCAGAGTATGGCCTATAGGGTGGGCTTAGGGATCTGAACAGCCTCTTTGAAGCGGGGTAGGGTAACTATGGCCGCCACTACAGTGGCTGAGCATGTCTGCACATGCCTGCTCTAGAGTCCACTTCTGGTCATCTTACCTTGGGACTTGAGGACAGAAGCACTTTTTGCTTGCCTGTAGAAGCACTGAGGGGTCTCTTCCTACTTCTGGACATAAGCACAGCCTCAAGTACCAACCCATCATTATCTTAGCCTTTGGAAGACCACAGGTCAACTGGAGTTAGGCAATGGGACCTGAGGAGGCCTCTCACCTCTGACCCTCGGTGGACCACCCTCCCCACCCAGCTTTGTACTGCTCCCTCTTGCCCATAGACCTCTAGACAGGGGTTCCCTTTCCACCCCACCTTCCCAGGACAGAAACTGCACCTTGGCTCTCTGGCCTCAGACTAAGCAGGCTTCCCACTGTGGGTGAAAGCAAGGTGCTGGGTGAGGGGGTCGGTCAGGAGCCTGCCCTGCCCTCTGCCTACACAGTTCTCAACTTGGAAGCTCTCAAAACATGGAGGGTAGAACTCAACGTTGTGCCTCCTACAAAGCCCCTAAAGTTAGTCCTTCTCAAGACCTCATGCCCTCCAGAGCAGCTGGGGCCAGCCCAGGTCAATGGGGCCCCTCATTCAGATATTTCTAGCAGTAAAAAGTTTTCTTGCCCCATTCCATGTAAAGTCTGGGGTGTGGGGTCAAGAGGCTACCCTTGTAGTCAGGGTGAAGACTACCACCAAGGAGTGTGTGGGCCCCTGTCCTGCTCTTCAGCTCTTTCCAGAAACAATGCATTGCACAATTTGGCTGAGGCTGCGGTGAGCAGGGTGTGCAGGTAAGGAAAGTAACCACTCCCACCCAGGGGCATGCGATCTGGTTGCTTCCTGCCAGCACACCTGCCATGGTTCTAGGCAGAAGTGACGCTGAGGGAGGACCTCAGCCTACAGGTACTCCAAGAGTTAGGGGATTAGTCACCACCGTACTACCCCACTCTGAGAGGAAGAGGCGGCTCTCTGGGATACCTGATCCTCTCCAGGGGCAATGATGCTGATTAGGGACTGGCAGCCACTAAGAGGTCACTGGGGTGAGCCAGGCAGCAGAGCAGACCTGCAGAGCCTGCAGACCTGCAGAGCCAGCCTCAGGGTTCACAGGATATACTTCCTGCCTGCACCAAAGGTCACAGGGTCTCAGCCAGGGAGTGCCCCTCTCAGCACTGGTCATGGATAGGAATCAAGCCTTGGGGCAGCTCATACCACTGCAAGTAAATAGCCCAAGCAAGCAGGGCAGCTGTAGGACTCACCTAGGGGAAGTCTGGAACCCCTAATATTGTGCAAGCGGGACTTGTCTGCCTGAAACCCAATGCCAGGAAATATTGAGAGGATTGCCATTAGGACAAAACCCTTTGTGACCTAGGGACCTGATGGAGACTGGATGTATCTCTTGTGACCCCTGATTGCCTAAGCTTGAAGACTATATTCAGGCAGAATGGACCTGGAGGTTGCCTTAGGGACCAGCCCAAGCCTTGACTAGCAGGGCAGACAGACAGGTGGAAGGACCGTAGTTCTCCAGCTGAATCCAAAGCTTGCCTGTCCAGTGGGAATGCTCGAAAAGAACTGAAGGGCTGTCCTTACACTCTCTCTCGGACCCTGCAGCCCTGAGACCCTGGGAAAATCCTGTCCCCTCTCAGACTTCAGTTCTGCTTTGGGCTGTCCTCAAGGGACAGTCCACCCAAGAACAAAAACCCAAAGGTGCAGAACTAGGTGTGCACCACCTTCTGGTGGTTTTGAGGAACACAACTGAACTCCCCAAAGCTGGTTTCCCATCAGGTCGTGAAGGGTTGCAGGTCACTGGGCCCCAGACCAGACCCAGCTGAGCCTGGTTCTTATATCTGAGGCAGCATAAAATAGAAGCAACGGACATTGAATTCCTGGAGACTGGGCTTGGATACATGAGTCCAGATCCCCATGTACACTATGCTGGCCACTAGCATGCTGCCTTGCTGGGTGAGACAAAGACCTGGACATGAAAACTGTGTTCCTCCCCTCATGTCACACCAGAGAAAGTTAGATAGTCTGACCACACCCCACTCCAATCACTCTACACCTGCCCAGTGACCACAGGTCTGAGGACCCTAGCCTGAGCCCCAGGATGCCTCCAGGCATCCAAAGAGGTCTAGCTGTTTATCTCCTGTCCTGTCAAGATATAGCTCCAGCCTCCTAGCAAATGTCTGGGTCCAAAAGCCTGACATCTCACCCCCCTAGTGTCTGCTCTAGGGACACTCACCCTGCTGCCTTCCATGGGCCTGCTCTTGGTGAGGTCTGGAGCTCCTGAGCACTGGAGTGTGGTATGTGCATGATTCTGGACTGCCCATGGGCTACTCAGCCCCACTTCAGGCCTCTCTCTCTGGACAGTGGGCTATCCAGACTTGCTTGACTCAACCTGGTCACCACCAGGTCCTTTTTAATCATTCATATATTCATGCACTTACTCATTCATTCAACCACTTGACCATCCATGCCTTCATCTGCTCACACACTAATCCATTGATTAATCCATTGATTAACACACATTAATCCATTGATTCATTCATTGATTCATTCATTGGCTTACTCCCTCATTCATCTGTCCATTCATTTGCTCACTTATACATTAATTCATTCACTCATTTATTCAATCATTCATCCACTTACTCCCTAGTTCACTTACCTAGCCACTCAATCACTTGTATACTCATTCACTCCCTCCATCATTCAAGCACCTCATTATTCATGTACTCACTCACTAATTCTATCAGTCACTCACTTATCCACTCATTCACTAATCTCCTCAGTCACTAGTTCATTCACTCACTCATTCATCCATTCACACATTCACTCACTAATTCACTTACTCAATCACTCACTTCCTTATTTACTCACTCATTCTCCCACTCATTCACTTACTCACTCACTAATTCACTCACTTATTCACTAATTCACTCACTCATTCATTCTCTTCCAGGATGCTTCTGACTCTGAGCATCACCCAGGCCCTAGTTAGCCTCTGTGTACTAATTGTCACCTTTAGGACATATCCTTCCAGCAAATAGAGGCAGAGAACTCCCCAGTGGCCCTCACCGGGCTGCCAAGCCCCTAGTGAACAGCCTGAAGTATAAGCCCCCTGAAGTCCAGGCCTGTCTTTGTTCATGTCTATGGACATGTTTTAAAAGTAGCACACACACACACACACACACACACACACACACAGAGAGAGAGAGAGAGAGAGAGAGAGAGAGAGAGAGAATCCACAAATGCTCTGAGTGTATTTATAAAACAAATTGGCCATTTTCTGAAAGGGGGCACAGGTGCAGGGCTGAGGTGGGAGTGAAGCCAAGCAGATGATACTGCATTCAGGTGACTCATTCATGGGATCCTTTGACGATACTGAAGTTCTTTCCAAAGGAGTCCAGTGGTCCTCATGCTCCTAATCGGTGGATAGGACATCTCCCACCTCCAAGGACAGCTGAGGTTGATGTCCCTCTTGAAGAGAAAGTGGTGGGTAGGTGGAAGATCTGGAATTCGAGCCACTTGAACAAGCAGCACATGTCCTGCTGGCCTCAGGAGGACTTTTGGGTGGTGTGTTGGGACGGCAGTGCTGCTCAATTTACTGGGAAGGCTCAAGCACCTCCTCACTGGCCCTGAACGCCAACTCCTGGCCATGTTCCTTACTTCCCTTGGACTCTGAGTGGCTTGTGTCACCTAGAGCATGGCACCGCTGGCCCAGGCAGCCACACTTCTCAACCTGGGTGTAGCTGACGGTGCGGCTGGAGCCGTCGTCACAGCGCAGCGTCACACTCCTCTGCGAGGTTTGCAGCTCCTGGCAGCACTCACACTTGTGTTCCACTGTGTTGGCCTCCAGGGAGTACCTGTGGGTAGATCTGCTCAGCACCCGGCCCTGCCGGGAGCTGCCTGCACCTGCCACAGGCTCCGTGTCCAGTGGGCACAGTGCCAAGCTCCCGAGGTCTTTGTCACCCTGTGTACAAAACCCTACCCCTCTCACTTGCCAATGGCCCTGGGGCAAACGTTTCAGCCACAGCTGCCCTTGGCCACCAGGCGTCCTGAGTCTGCATCCAGAAGCACAGCAGGTCATTGCTGCCTCTTTCTCACCCTCCTGGTTCTGGCCCTCTCTGCCCTGCTTCTGGACCTGAGTGCACCCCACACCCCACCCCACCCCACCCCCACGGCCAATTGCATCTCTGAACACTGTCCCCTGAGGCTCCCCGAGGCTCGGGATTCGTACATGGAAGTGCTGTCCCCGCAGTTGCCCTGGCAGTAGGAGAGGCTCACTGGCCCCTCAGAGCTGCAGTTTTGCTGACGGATGATCTGCTGTCTTTGGTGTACTGTGCATTCTGGGAGGACAGGAAGTGAGGCAGAGGGTCAGTGTCTGCTCAGTCATTTCCTGGGTGCTCCGGGCTGGGATCAGCCCCTTCCTTGTCAGACCCCCCCACCCCCACTTACTCTGCTGGGGTAGGAGACAGTCATAGCAGCAACCATCTTCTCTCAGCTGAGCGTGGCCCTGTGCCAACAATGGACCATTATGAATGCCAGGGGCAACGAGGAGTCCAGAAATGGAGGAACGGCTCATGGGGCCAAATGTAGAGTAGTAGGGATGACCCTCCATGGAGGGGACAAGCCTGATGGCCATGCTGGCCTCCCCCTTATCTCCAGGTGAGCTGCCTCCTTGGCTGGAGTGGGAAAGCCCAAACTTACCGGTGGACAGTTGATCTTGGGGCACTCCTTCTTTATCGTCACAACCGTGAACACATCTTGGAGCTTCTCACACTTATGAGTCACACAGGGGTCCTCAGGTTCTGGCCAGGACTCACCAGGCTGAAAAGAGGCCCAGCCTGCATAGTGAGTGCTCATCCTCTGACTCCCCCCCAGCCTATTGTCTTCTAGGGAGACACTGGCGTAGGCCAGGCCTATGTCTGCCAGAATTAGCTTCCCAAGTGCCCCCAAGGTTCGGGACCCTGTCTATTCATCCTGGAGACCCCAAGACCCTGCCTGATCATCCCTGAGCCTCCAGGATTTAGGCCACTCAGGGTCCAGTGCCCCCAGCCCTTCTGACCTGTCCAAGAGACATACCCGCCAGTGCAGAGGAGGAGAGCAGTGGCTCAGTTCAAATGCTGTCTGTTTCATGCTCTCTGTACCTGGGCCTGGGAATTTTAGTAGTTCTTTGGAGCGTGTGGTGGCTTTGTCCCAGCCTATGTGGAGCCTTTGCAGAGCCTGTGGTCTGCTGTTCTTACCATCTCTTTCCCTTTCTGAGGTCACCTAGCACAGTCCCAGGTACTCACGAGGTAGAAGTAGGTGGAGCTGTTGCTGTTTTTAACGAGGCAGCCCTTCTGTATACACTGGCCACAGCACTGCCCTGGCTTGACCTGGTACTCAAAGCCCTGCAGGAAGAATGGTATGCTGCTTGAGTTCAGGTCATTGGCACAGGGTGAGGAGAGCAGGGCTGGGGGCCAGTACTCACCTGAGGACATTGGATGTTGCTGCAGAGCTTAGTCTCACAGATGACCACAAAGACATCTGAGTGGAAATTACTGGGCTCCTCACACAAGCATGTTTCACACAGGCTGGAGGAGATCACAGCACCAGGCTGGAAAGAGTCAGGGCTGGGCATTAGTGAGCTCAAGCTGGGAAGAGACCTGCCCTATACTCTGACTGGCCAGTTGCCCCAGCTGCCCACCAAGCTGACCCATTCTCTAGGAGATGATCCCTAACGTTACCTCATGGTGAAGAGATCATAACTCAGGTGCTGTCCCAGGGCGGAGCTTGTAACTGTGTCTCTATGTCAGGGGACCCAAGATACTACATACTTGGAGAATTGGTGTGGGGGAAGTAGAGCTGGGGGAAGTGAGGTGCTGGCATACCCAGTGTGATTTCAGGGGACCAAGAGCTGCTAGAATCCTGATGGGCCCGGACACCAGGTACCGGCAGCTTCAAGGATACTGGGGCCAACCTCAACTGCACCGCCCTGAGCAACATCCACAGAGGTTTGTGTCGTTGGTCTACACAGGAGCTCTGTGCCAGGGTCTACAGTGGCTTAAGAACTCCTCAGCTTCTCAGATCACCACCCGAGCTCCACGGGGCTCATGGAGCACCCCAAATGGGAAGCTCAACCGCTGTAGGCTGTCAGGCCTGAGCACCAGTGGTTCCTACCTGATAGAGAGTCCCGTTGACTTCACAGCCCTTCCGACCTGTCCAAGAGACATACTGGATGTAGCCTGGGCCTTGCAAGGGCACAGCCTGACTCCTACATCAACACGTTCTGCTGCTAGTTACTGGAGCACCTTGGGCTTCCTTCCCACCAAGGGCTCCACGCCAAGCAACAACAACCCATCTCCAACCATCAGTGGCTTCATCTGGCTGGTCCCCTGGGAAATTCCAGGCCCCGGTGTGACTTGGTGCAAGGGTCGGGGACACTCACTGCTGCAGGTTTGGCTTGGGCAGCAAGATCCCTCCTCGTATGTGACCATCAGGCTAGAATTCTCCGGGCAGTGCAGAGGAGGAGGGCAGTGGCTGGAGTCGCAGACTGTGATAGAGAAAGCTGTCAGGGGCTGGGCTTGCCCTGTACCTGTTTCTTTTCTGTTCCAAGGGCCTACCCCACCGAAGGATGTCATGACAGTTCCCGGGACCCCAGGAGCAGGCTCTGGTCAGGCTGGACAGAGGAGTCTCCACCACACACACCTAAAGAACGCCTGCTAGGACATTGCCAGATTAGGACACAGCAGGCTCCCTAGACTCAAGCAATGTACAAAGCCTGGGAAGGGATGGTTTCTACTCCCTTCCTCCTGGGACCATGTCCGCGGAGCTGGCTGCTGACCCAATGTACCTACGGCTCCTCAGGAGATAGTCCTACCTACGGGTATGGGGACAGTAGCAAAGGCTCACCACAGCTGAACTGGGGACAACACTGGCCAGCCTCCAGGGCTTCAGGCACCGGCACAAAGCCAGGCTCTGGACAGGTGGTCTGGGGACAGGGCTTCCTTTGGCAGGTCAGTATGGCCTCCCTGCAGGTGCAGTCCTCGCAGCCGATGCTGATGGTGTGGCCCGGCTACGGGAGAACAACACGCACCTGGCCTGTGAGTGAGCTGCTCAGCCCAAGGGCAGCTGTAGCCAAGCCTCATATTCAGGTCTCACATGCACTGAGGGGCTGTGCAGCAAGTCTGGGGGAGAGGGCTTTAGGAGTGCAAGGCCTGAGGCACTGAAGTCCAGGCACAGAGGCCAGGAGCAGAGGAGAGAGAAGGGCTTTGTTTGGTGAGCAGCCCTTCCCCTCCACCTCATCACACATCTCTTCAGGAAAGGAGGAGTCCCAAGGAAGAACAGGACTGACCAGTCCTCATGAGACACCCAGTAGCTCCAAAACACAGGCAGGGCAGAGAAGAAGGCCTTTCTGGATCCTGTTGGGACACTGGCGCTCTCCCTGCCTTCATCTGGCCTTTGGCACACTAAAAAAGCCCCACCACAGCCCTGCACTGCCTTTGTTTCCAGAACCTCCCGCCTCAGGCTCTGGCCCCCCAAGAACCACCACCATTTGTACCTACCTCCACAGGTTCTCCATGAGGCCCCAGACACCCTGTAGAGAGAGGTCCTGTCATTTTGGGTGGCCAAAGGGATGGGGCAGGAACAGGACCCATGTTGGGCACCATAGTGGGATCTGGGGTCAAGCCACATCCTGGCCCTCCAAACCCCCCATTACATGCCATGGTGACATACATTGGCAGGAAGGCATGCAGATTGAATCATTAGTACTGAGAGGTGTCATGTTATCTGGGCAGAAGCAGCCCTCTGTGAAGGGGCCAGCTTCTTGAAGGGTCCTGCAAGAAACAGAGAATTGGTGGGTCCTTCACCCCCAAGTAAGAAAGAACCCAGCCCAGGAAAGCCAAGTGCCAGAAGTAGATTCCTGGGGTTTATCAGCCCTGTGAACAGAGGGCTGGCACTTACAAGTCGGTGTCATCATTCCTATAGCAGTATTGAGGGTTGGTTGGGCCACATGGCTGGTATACTTTGTTATCAGGGCAGGTGAATGCTGCGTGGAAAGAGAGCCACCCCTGAGAAGCCATTTCAAGGCCCCACTTCTGGGATCCTCCAAGCTCCAGCCACTGCTGAGTGCTGACACCCACTCAGAAGCCTTCAATAGCTATCTACAACCTGCCCCACTCCCCCAGGTCCTTCGCTCTATAGCTTGTCCAAGATAGCCGGCACCCCAGGCCCTAAGTCCACAGATACTTCCATTTGAATAATCCCCCTTTCCTGAAAACAAACCCAAAGCCTAGGGCTTTTCCCTTCAGGGAAGACTGGCCATGAGGCTTCATGTCCTCCTCCTCTCCCAGGCTATCTGCCTAGAGCCTCTAAATTCTCACAACAGAGGACAGGAAGGCGGCCTGGATGGGCACTCACAACAGGTATTGTTGGTCTGGCTTCTCCAGGGGATGCACCGGCCTTGGGCTGCACAGAGTGATGCGTAGAGCTCTAGGGCTGAGCACACCACCTCCAAGGTCAACCCATGGCAGGAGTCGAATAAGCAGCCTTCGTAGAATGCCAGTGGAGGGATGATGTCATGGCAGGATTGGAAGAGACTGTGGGTGGGCAAAGACAGACACAGGTGGTGGTGTGCATCCATTATACTCAGGTTACCACTCACAGTGGGGGCTTCCAGATCTGTGACATCTCCTTGGAGGTGAGGTTCTGGACAATGACTCAGCACCTGTGAGTCTGTCTTCTAAACCAAGGGACATCCCACTTCTGTGTGCATGCCAGGAAAGGTATCAGCCCGAGCACCGCTTCCTGCAAAAGTCTCTCCCCTCAGTCTCCCTTATCCTGGAACCCTGTGTGCTGCCCAGGTGCAGGCAGTGACTGAGCTTGTATCAGTGAGAGGAACTGATAGAGCTCTCCAGAGATGAGCCAACCTAGCCACCGCCAGGTGTGCAGTAGCATTCCAGCAGTGACGACTATCTGACAAGATCCCTAGAGACAGTGCCCAGACCCTAGAACAAGGCTGACCTCACTTTTCTTAGGAGCCTTTTGAGGACTGGGTAGCTTTTGGCAGATGGAACCAGCAAGGTTACCCCCACTTTCTGGAATCTTACTTGCTTAGGAGGAGCTCACAGATTGGTGACGGTGGGCATGGAATCGGCGAAGGACTGGGTACCACTGAAGTTGATGTTGGAGGAGGCCCTTGGCAGGAAGGCTGGTTGGGGACCTTCCAGTGGGGGGCCATCTTAGAACAAGAGGTTAGTGCCCCTCCAGGCAGGCGGCACTCATCCTTCTTGTCATTGGTACAAGTGCCTGCGGGTGAGACAAGGGTCAGCCAGCCCGCGGGGCAGCAGAGCTGTGCCCGGTGTGCCCTTGCTGAGGGTCAGAAGTGGCACCTTGTCTCATATCCTCTCCTGTGTACCTGACTCTCCCAGAAGCCAGCTTGGTTCCCAGTGTACAGGGAAGTCACCGTGGAACAAGTAGATGTGAACCACATGTGTGCACATTCAGAAACCCCTCCAGGCCCATGGAGAGGCTGCTCCTAATACCCAAACAATATCCAGAGTGAGCTTACCACATTGGCCCTCTGTGTTGTTGGCGAACATGTTGAAGGGCACCTCAACAGAGAAGATGAGGCCTGAGAACATGACCTGGACACCAATATCCTGGATGGTCACATACATCTTGATACCCACGCGGGAGACGATAATGCCATTCTGCTGGAAGCCAGGATTGACTACCTTGTTGTTGAAGATGATCTGGATACAGACAGTAGAAGGAAGTTTAGAGTTAGGGTCCTCAACCTAGACCAAGCCTGCCACAACCCCCTCCAAGCACACACAGGAGGGCATGTCCACCTGGTTAGTCATGATCCCATCAACCGGCCTGCGGGTCAGCACCACGCGGTCCTGGTGGTACTCCACGATGATGGACTGCGGGCAGGAAATATTGTCTCCGGGGTCACAGAAGTAGTTGTCGATGAGCACACGGAAGTGTCCAAACACAGGCACGATCTGCTGCACCAGCACATATGTGCAGTTATCCAGAAAAGTGTAGTAGGTGCCATCAAACGTGATGTAGTGGGGATCACCCCAGCCGCTGCAAACACCTGGGGGGGGGGGTAGCTTACCTTATAAACTGGCTCTCATCCAGCTGGTCCAACCCCTCCCCCACTGCCTCCAAATCAGGAACTCTTGAGACTGTTGTACCCTTGTGACACATATGGATAGTCCCTTTAGACTTTGACTGACAGGTCCTTCATAAGCTGCTGGGATTCTGAGACACAGAGAACGCGCCTCTTCTCCCACTGGGCTCTGTGGCTCTGGGACTCAGTTATCTCCGCTTGGCATCCCCATCCCTGACCTGATAATGGAAAATCTTTCCTGGTGTCCACCTTATTCTCTCCTCCTCTGTCATGCCTCCCTGTGTTGAACTTTACCCCCACTCACACTGGCACTGGTAGTGCTGGCAGCAACCATCCTGGTCATCCACCTTCAGAGGTGGGTAGCCGTTGGCACAAGATGGTGGCTTCACTTCTGGGCACTGGCGTGGGCTCAGGGAGACGACATTGTTGCCCTCACAGGTGGCTTGGGAGCAATTAGGCATGTGCCAGATGTCCCCTTTCTGCAGAAACAAAGCCAGCTGTGGGTCTGAGTCCTGGGCCATGGGATCACCCTTCAGTTCACAGGGGTATACCATCACCTCTGCCACCTTCCCCCTCACTGCGGGGGAATTTTAACCTCCAGCCTCAACACCCAACTACCCAACTATCAATGCAACACTGATGAACCAGACGTGCAAAGCCATAAAAAGACCCAGCCCAAAGCTCACCCTGTGTCAACTGGGGACTGGTGTTCTTCATGAGAACTTAAGTTGAGGTATAATTGCAAAAGCACCAAGGTCTCCATAGTGGCCATCAGTCTCCAGGAAGGATAGCAGATAGACTTACCATTCTTGGAGGGACCACATTGCACCGATCCCGATGAATGACAGGTGTGCTGGTAGATGTAGATGTGAATAGAGCTGGTGTAGGGGATGGCATGGTGGAGGGGCAGTCCTGACTAACACTTCTAACCACCTGGCAGTCCTGGCTACACATGGCATAGTAACAGTGGCCATCAAGATCTGTCTGGTTGTAGATGATGGATCCTGCAAGAATAAGAGGTATGTAGAGGTTGGGGAGGCTCTGGAGAAGACTGCTCCCCAGATAGTGGGTTGCCAACCTCAAGACTTCCCAGTCAATGAAAGAAGAATAAGACTAGAAACATCTAAAGGCCATTGTGGCACCATCTGCCAAACCCAAAGACGTTAACGGAAGAAAAAAAGCAGGAGTACCTCAGGAAACTGCGTTGAGATGTCTCACTTACCGATAGGATACAAATGGCCTGCCACGCTGCAGAAACAAGGGGTAGTAGAGTGGACTCTAGGGCTGGACGATGAGGGTGGGGACACAGATGAGGGTGACACAAATGGAAATGAGATGTTACGGGATGATGTCACAGGGGGAGTCACAGAGGTCCCAGGGCAGCCTTCAGGAATGCGGCAGCACAGCACTCGCAC
>CABHPP010115421.1:26976-38693 GCA_902168425.1 Peromyscus attwateri
TCTCTCTCTCTCTCTCTCTCTCTCTCTCTCTCTCTCTCTCTCTCTCTCTCTCTCTCTCGCTCTGCGTGTGTTTCTGTCTCTCTCTGTTCATGCCCCCAGTCCCATGTGTGCCCCAGCCCCTGAGAGGGGTAACAGTTTCCCTGTCTCAGTCTCACCTTGAACTCAGGGCTGAGTCTGAGAAAGATGCTGGTCTTCCTGTCCCACAGAAGCACCAGGCCAACGTCAGTTTCCACCACCAGGTAGATGCCCATCTGGTGGACATAGTAGGGGGGCTCCTGCCCCACGCCCTTCTGGACCACCTCCACCTTGCCATCACTCAGCTTCAGTTCATAGCTCTGTGCGACAAAGCATCCTCAGGGCCCAGCCAGGACCACACCCCATCCTATGTGCTCCTGCACCACTGTGGAGCCCCCGGGGTGTTCTGCCAGCTCCATTCCACTCACCCCCAGGAAGATCTTGATGTCCTTGGAGCAGGTGGTTCCTGTGGTACCACAGGGGATGTTCTCGGTGACAACACGAAAGGCATCCTGGGAGCTGCCATTCCCACCACAGTGGTCCTAGAGGAACAGAAGGCCATTAAGGGACAGGGAAGGGATGTGAGTACCTGGGGCTGTGGGTGGCCACAGGTGAGGCTGTCAGCCAGGCATACCTGCAGCAGCGTGTACTCGCAGTTCCCACTGAAGCTGTAACGCTGCCCATCGAAAGTGAGGTAGTGGCCGTCCCCATACACAGCACAGGTGGCCAGGCAGGGCTTGTCGGTACACCGCCACATCCTGCTCTCACAGGTGCTGCATAGAAGAAGGTGGAGGTCAGCTGAGGGCTCCCACAGGAATGAGAACCTTCCCAGAGGCTCTGTGGGGACCCCTTATAGGAAACTGAAACACAGAGCCCAGATGCCTTGATAGTCTGTGGTGTGTATGTCCATCAGAGGCCATGCTGGAGCTTAGTCCATTCCTAATAAGGACCTCTGTACCTAGTGACAGCTTGGATACCCACCTCCCCTGCCCTCACATACCAGTTGTTGCAGCCCACTCGGATGGTCTCCCCAGGCCTGTAAGTAGCCTCGTTGTGCACACAAGGACAGTCCTCAGCAACAACACAGCCTCCATTACCATCTGCCACCAACCCATGCGGACACACACAGCCAGGCACACATTCGGAGCTGTACTGTAGGACAGATGGACAAGGTAAGTGAGACTGGATGTAGATGGATGTCTGGGGCTGACATGGCTTCTTGGTCTGGAGGACTGCAGGTGCCATGGGAGCAGGAAGCCCAACAGCAGGTAACCAGGGATGCTCTGGGAACACAGCCCAGCCAGGCTGCCCTGAAGGCCCTCAGCATTGGAGAGCCCTGCTGCTCTGCACCAAGAGCCGCCATGGAGAAGCCTGATGGTCTCCACAGACACCATAGCAGGACAGGTCAAGGAAGTAAGGGGGTCACCAAGAAGGTCCTAGGGAGGGTTCTTCAGGAGTGACTAGGTCACTTACACAAGTCATGTCCAGGGTGTGACAGCTCTTCTGACAGCCAGCTCCAGTGTCCCCAGGTGTAGCATTGCGGCAGTCAGAATAGATCATGGGTGCATCACACACTAGAGAAGGAAGGGAACCAGTGAGGTGATGCCATCCACCCCTGCCAAGCCTTCTCAGAGAGAGGCCAGTGCTGTAACATCTCAGCCTTTTGTTTCCAGACAGCCAAGCATGTGGCTGCCCTGTGGCGGGGGGCAGGGTACACATCTGTGTTATGCATGCTGGGGTATATGTAAGTGTGTGTGTGTGTGTGTGCGCGTGCGTGCGTGCGTGCGTGTGTATGTGTGTGTGTGTGTGTGTGTGTGTGTGTGTGTATTGAGAGTGCACCAAGTGCTTTCACGATTATGTGTGCACAGTGTCTACACCCTCATCTCCCCTGTCCCAAAGCCCAAGGCACAGACTACACCAGACACAGTGAAACTGATCCATTAACTCCAGCTCTGTTCACTTGGGATGGGCATCAACCCTGACACGTTTTGGAAGTATTCTCCCAGAGTTGACGGACTCCCTCACAGACTCACCTGGAGTCGGAGCAGGACCTCCAATGCAGGTCAAGGTTCCTTGGGTGCAGGTGCTGTGAATAGAGGGCTGTTAGAACATCATCCACTCTGGGCCCCGTGAATCCCTGCCATGTCCTCCTTGTCTGCATAACTACAGGTGCATGGGAGCAGGGTGACCAGGGGTCCTCTGGGAAGACAGTCTGCCAGACCTAAGGGTCTTACCAAATGGCCCCACTGTCGTGTATTGACTCGCCATTGGGAACCGTGGATCCCCTGTGGTAGCAGGGACAGCTGGTGGCCTGCACGCATTTGCCTGAATCATCCAAGAAGGTGCCTGTGGGGCAGGTGCAACCATCCACAGGGATGAAGTTGACATGGCAGGTGACATCTTCCTCATTCAGAGAACGACAGGAGGGCTGGCAGGTGCTGATGTGGTATTGGTAGGCCATCGACTTGGGGCAGGTGTTTGTAGGCTTTGCTGTGGGGGAGCAGAAGGAGGGAGGGACACTGAGGACACTGATGGACACACAGCCCAGCAATCAACAACAGAGGACCTAGCAGTTCAAGGCCTTTCCAGCTCCCCCAGACACTGTCTCCTGATTAGGGCTCTTGGTCACAATGGCATGGGTCTCCCTCAGTTTCAGAGACTGGTGTGGTGATAGGACCCTTGGAGCATCCAATCAGCTGCTAGGCAATAGGAGGGGACCCTGATCTGTAGAGAAAGAGAGCCCAGCTGGCCCACAGCGTACTCACTGCAGACGCCGTCCCTCCAGCCACTGAGCAGCACGCCTTTGGCGGCACAGGCCCGCACATAGGAGGACAGGGCCGCGCACATGCAGTCCTCACTCTTCTCACAGTTGCACGTGTCAAACATGCAGTTCTGGGGATGGAGACATCAGAGCATCAGAGACCCAGCCTCGCATCTGGGAGCCTGGCATCTGACTGAGTGCCCCTGCCATCCCAACATATTTCCATCTTCCTTGCCTTCCTCAGGACACTTCCCCATCCCCCATTCCTCTGTAGTTCATTTGAATGTTGACGTCTCACATGTAGCCAACCTTCCCTCTAGGACATGGAGTCTGGAAAGACCTTGTCCTTTTACCTCTGTGGCCCACCAGATCCAGCCCTGCAACACTGTGTCTTTCTCACTGTCCTATTACTCATATTTCTCAAAAGCTTCATGTTTAGCCCTGTTTCTAGTGTAGACCAGAGGCTTGATGATCTAAACTCAATGAACAAATGTTAAGTGAATAAGTGAAGGAATATGGATATCAGGAATGGAACCGGAGTACAGACTGGGAGAATATTCCTGCCACCTGCTATCTGTCAATTGCCTCCCTCCAGTGTCCTCTGATCCTCCCAAGAGGGGGCGCACAATGCAGTGTTGGAGTCCTAGCTAGCCAAAGGGTAGGCATTACCGAGAAGTAGGTGCTGGGGTTCACGGTGGTGTGGCACTGGGAAAATGGGCCACTGGCATCCGTCAGCTGAGAACACCAGTGCTGAGCATACTTCTCTGTGGATAGAAGAGAGCCCATCAGCTGCTTTTTCACCCAATCCCGAGTTTCCCCCACTTGGGGTTTGTGACACCTTGCACCTCTGTGCAAACAGATACCGTGGGCACTTAGCCATACTGCACCATGGATGTCATTGCAACATACATGAGCATGGGACAGCTACAGTCATTGTTGCTCTTCTTTCCTATGTCCCCAGAGTCCTCACCCCCCAGCAATGTGAGTGGCCATCACCATGGACAACAGTCAAGACTTCTGGACCAAAATACAGAGGGAAAAGGGGCAGTACCAGCTGATACTGAACCCCTCCTCCTCAACCCTACTTGGGGGGATGGACAGTGTCACAACTACATTAGAGTCTGTGTCCTTTCTTTTACCCCAAAGCAGGGCCCCTAATATCCAACACCCTGTGTACACAGTGCAGCAGATGAGGTCCTTAACCATCTGTGACTCTGCCCTGGAGATCCCTCATGTCCTCCCTGTCAGGTGGCACGCATGGATGCGGGTCACCACTCTTCCCTGGAGTTCCCACACTTGTGTCACCTGTAATACTACATGGTATAAACTTCAGCAATATATTTTTCTAAAATACTGCTTGCCTTCAAGAAGACTGAACTTTTGCCAGATGCTGCAGCCAAGTTAATAATAAGCCTTGCGACCATTTAAGACAGTGTACTCAATCTGCTGTCCTACTGTGTGCTGGGCCTATTCGAGTTTAACCTGACTTTAAGAGAACAGTATAACTGACCTTAATATGCCCTGGATTTCCCCTGTAATTAGCTTTACAACCTAAGCTAAATGTATAGTTTTAATCTTGAATTGTGTACTTCTCCATGCCCCTGACCCAGAATAATGAAAGTGTGTTATGATCATCATTTGCTGAAAGCAGCCAACAGGTAGAAAGCAACATTAAGAAAAACAAATATCCCATAAATGTTGGCAGCAACATGCAGCTACAGATTGATAAAGCCTGTGTGCAGTTTTGAGTGCTGTCCTGGATCAGCTAGAGTCAGTAAAGTAACTTTTTCCTTTGTAAAAAAATGTCCTTGCTAAAAATTTCTATGGAAAAGAATTCCTCACTCATTCCCCATACCATATTTTCCATGCTGTTCAATAAATATGGGGCAAAACCCTTTGTTATAGACAGGCAGCAAGGACAGATCAAATACAATAGACAGGCCACTGACTACAAACTACAGACAGATGAAAAACACCAGCAGAGAAATGCAGGATTCCAATTTGGGCTCACTTTCAGTCAAACTATTCCAAGAGGAAGCTTCCTTCTTTCATTCCTCAATATGATATCGACGCCTTTTGGTATGCTTCCTGGGGTGTCTTCAATGTGTGTTTGACACAATGCACTACACACTAGTTTTCCTATTCACCACTTCAGGGCAGACAGCTGGACCCCAGGCCCGGTCAGAGTTTTCTGAGAAAACACTCCTTGGGAAAGTAACCAGCTCAGAAATGGAAGCAAGTAAACCAACCCCTAAGCATTCAACAGAACACAGACCAACAGCTAGACTCACCGTTCTCCACGCTGAGCGAGCAGGGGTCCTCAAAGTTATTCCTGACGTTAGGACAAGCCGCCTGCGTCTTGAAGGTGTTGAAGAAGGCAGCTGCTGTGCCCTCCACAACCCCACTGATAGTCTGGAAGTCGTCGGCCTGGATACTGTTGAAATTCCCACAGAGCCCTGGGGACAGGGGACCTGGTTGAGACCCCATGTGGGCTCTAGAATGGAATGGGCTGAGGTCCAGAGTCAGCGCCCCTTACCGCAGGTTAGACCCCTGAGCTCAGGTGCCAGCCGCACAAACACTTGCATGATGGGCACCAGCTGAATCTCAAGCTGCAGACCCAGGTTAGTCTGGGCAATGATGAAGAAGGTTGAAGGCCGGAAGAGGGTAACATTGGCTGTGGGCAGAAGATGAGTGTTTCAGGGTGGGGACGCCCCATAGGATGGAGATACACAGTTTAGATTCACAAGCAGCCCTCACCTGTAGACACTGGCAACTGGGTATAAATCTGGTTCACAAAGACCTCTCCAGTGGCTTTCACCATGACCACCTAGAAGCAATTCCAGAGTCAACTGGGGCCAGTATGGCACTGAGGCAGTGTCTCCTCAACCGTCCCTTGGTAACCCACACAGGCTGTGAAGTATGCTTGCTAGGTTTGGGAGACCCTGGGCTATGAAGCTGTAGTCCCCATGTGGTCAACTTGTGTCCCAAGATCTGTCCACATACTTTCCCTGATTTTCTAAACTTTCAAAAGGATCATAGTCTAAGTAATATTAAAAACAGAAATTAATGTATACAAAATAATGTCAATTGAGTTGTACTGGATAAAGATGCTTGAATCCTCTTTCCTGGAACCAACTGGTACAATCACAAGAGCCCCAGAGCCAAACTCCTGCAATCTTCTGGGGAGTCCCCAGAAAGAGCCCCAAATAGTGGATGCACTCACTGTTCAGTGTGTGAATCCAGGTGACTGGCCATGTGGACACACTCTTTCCACCGCCTCCCAGAAACCACCCTACCCGAGCTCTCAGCTCCCCTGTGATACTCACCGTCTTCCCCGCACCCAGGCTCAGTGTCACACTCTTCAGACAAGTCTCGCTGTCTGTCAGTCCACACTTTCGAAGCTCAGCCAGCACACTGAAGATATTGCTGTCACAGGGCTGCAGGGAGAGACACTGGTCCTTGCCTACTGCCCAAACCCCTGTCCACCTCATCTTCCCTCTCCTCCAATCCCTGCTGCCTCCCCTTGTGGGAAATTCCTGGTCCACCATTGTCAAAGACTCTAAGAAGCAACCGTTGGATTTTAAGAGGAAGGCTCCCCTATCCCCCAACAAGGGGACTTAATACACCTACTGAGTGCAGTAATTCTAAAAGTGAAGTTGAAAGGGAGATGTAGCAGGGGGAGACTGAGGGGAGTTGGGAGAGGGAGAGGAGATAAATGATCAAAATATATATATATGAAATTTTCAAAAAGTAAAAGTTTTTTTTTTGTTGTTGTTGTTGTTGTTTGTTGTTTTTTTTAAGATCAGTGGTTTCCCAAGTCGGGAGGGAGATGCTCAGGTGGAGTCTAGAGTGGCCAGCATGGTGAACTGCTGAGTGACACTAGTTAGTAATGCAGACTACATACAGGACATTTCACACTGGTCAAATCCTGGGGTATACTCGCGAGTGACCCTCTTGGGTGCTGCCGTGGATGGTAATGGCTGGCTGGTTTTCATTATCAGTCATCACCAATATGTTACACTAAAGCAAACTGTTGGTACAAGGGAGACTACTGGGGATGGTGAGGCTTGGGAACTCGCCGGACTTTCTATTTAATTTATTGGTGGACATAAAACTGATCTAAAAATAAAATAAGACAGGGACTGGAAAGATGGATCAATGATTAAGTGTGTACTGCTCTTGCAAAGGGCCCAAATTCAGTGCCCAGCACCCATAACAGGTTGCTCCCAGACACCTGTATGTAACGCCAGCTCTAGGGAACCTGATGCCTCTTCTGGCCTCCATGAGCACTGTGCATAGATACACACAGAGAGACACATGCATACACATAAGTGAAAATATATAAATAAAATAACACGTCTCTTTAAAAAGACAAGGTTAGGCCGGGCGTTGGTGGCGCACGCCTTTAATCCCAGCACTCGGGAGGCAGAGCCAGGTGGATCTCTGTGAGTTCAAGGCCAGTCTGGGCTACCAAGTGAGTTCCAGGAAAAGGCACAAAGCTACACAGAGAAACCCTGTCTCGAAAAACCAAAAAAAAAAAAAAAAAGACAAGGTTAGAAAGGCCAAAGCAGTGAGCAGGGGTCATCAGCAGGGGTCATTCGGCACGAGAGGCTCAGTCAACAGCTGAATGACTCCATGGAGCCCTGGGCCAATTGGCAGAAGTATTTCCTCACAGTTTCACCATAAAGTCCCCAAGGTCTCCCTGGTGCAGTAGTGACGGAGGCCTAGGCTAGTGATACCTGGTGGGTAGGCTAGTTGACTGAGCCCACCCCCCCCCCCAAATCAAAGGCCCCAGGACAGCACAGGCCTCACCTTGCTCAGCACGTAGCTGCAGTCCCCGTGCACTGTGTACTGCCTTTCATCAAATGTGGAGAAGTGGGAACCCCCCAGCACTGAGCAGGTGCCAGGGCATGGGACCTCCTGGCAGCTCCACCGACCTCCAGAGCACGTGCTATGAGTGGGAAGAAGGATATATTGGGTACTGGTCCAGAAACAACAGTCCTGATATTTTTGCCACCTAGACTGAAGGCTCCTGCCCATGGGGCATTGGCCACAACAGCCTGGGACCTCACCAGTCCACACATCCTGAGGAAGCAACCCTGGCACATGTCAGGCTCTTGGGTGGGAAGCCCGAGACCTACCATTTGGTGCAGTCAGTAGAGTAATTGGTACCCGGTGCATACGCTGTCCCATTGTACAGGCAGGCACACTGCGACACAGGGACACAGCCAGTCTGGTTGATGTCATCAAGCACCGTCCCTGAAGAAAGCAAATCCGTGTGGTAAGTGTCATCTAGGAGCCTCAGTAAATCTCAGCAACACAGAGACGCTTCGGGCCAGGGTCAGAGGGATCTTTCACCAAGGCTGAACAATGGTAGCATGACCACCCATGCAACTGTGTGCTTTGGAGGTCCTGTGTTTGAACTGGTAGGGAAGAGACTCCATCTTACCCTCAGGACAGAAGCAGCCGGCGACACAGTGGTCCTCACAGACCTGGGAGCGCTGGAGGTTGGAGCAAGTGTCCACACAGGGTGAGCCACATTCCTGGTGTTGCATGTTGAGGGGGCATGTTGGAGCTGCAGGGAGACCAGAAAGAAAGATCGTATCAGGCCAGGTCCTACTTACCTGCTGGATGATGCTATGATGGTGGGGAAGGGGGCTGAGGGCACTCACAGCAGAAGTCGGGACCCCGCCAGTCCTGGGGCTGTCCTCCAGCATGGGCACACTGCCGGGAGTACTCAGCCAGGGTATGGCAGACACAGCTGGACAGGTCAGGGCTCTCACAGAGACAGAGGTCCTGCCGGCAAGCCTCCAGGTAGCTGCTGGTGTCCACCAAGGCTGAGCAGTCCGAGAATAGATGACCTTTCAGGATCTCCTCACAGATGCCCTGGACAAGGGCAAGACCCATGCTGACTTCAGAACCCTGGCTTCCCAGAAGCACCTGGGTTATCCCAGAGCCCAAAGCCCTCCTCCCCACCCTGCCCACCCATTCCTCTCAAGGCTCACAAATCTGGTGGAGCAGTTCTTCTGAGGCACAGGGAGGGGGTTCTGGCACTGTTCTGTGGGGCCATCCATCTTCTGGAGGTTCCCAAACTCAAGAGGTGTCAATCTAACATCTGTAGGAAGTCCAGAGCAGCTCTGTCTACAGGTCCCAGGCCCCCAGCCCATCATCCCAACAGCCAAGTCCAAAGGGCTCCCCCACTGAATGTCCATGTGGTCCTGTGATCCCTGCCTGGCTTCTCCAGCCTCACTGCCTGGGATGCTGATATCTGGAACCCATGAGAGGAGCCCAGAAAGAGCTTGGAGTTCCTAGGGCAGCAGGAGGAGTGGGTAGAGGCCTTAACAGATGCATAGCCATCAGACTCAGCCCAGAGGACTGTAGAGTGAACCTGACATCCCACCAGCCCTCAAACTCTGGCTGACTCTGCACACAGCCTGGCCTGACAGGGGCAGCCATATGCACAGTCAGGGTCTGTTACCCACAGCTAATATGGGACTTTGGGGGACTGACAGAGGAGGGCTGGTGCAGCCACATTTGTGATGTCACGGCTTGGAGGTAAAGAAATGTGACCCTCCCAAGGTGAAGAAAGCAGGGATGATTCCATGTGAGGGTTTGTGTCCTCAGAATAGGGGTACCAAGAACCAGAGGTTTCCCCGCCTGCACCTGTGGGGTGTGTCAGAGTGTCAAGAGTGTACATGCACATGAGTGTCGGTGTGTGCAGGTATGTCTGTGTGCACTTATGCATGAGCTGTAATTGTGGAGAGGGAAGCCTGTGTGTGTATGTGTGCCCATGTGAACTGCAGGCGGGCGTGTGTATGCGTGTGCGTGTGCGTGTGCGTGTGTGTGTGTGTGTGTGTGTGCCCATGTGAACTGCGGGCGGGCGTGTGTGTGTGTGTGTGTGTGTGTGTGTGTGTGTGTGTATCAGAGACAGAGACAGACAGAGAGAGAGAGAGCATTTGTTTGTATACACATAGAGATACATGGTTTGGGATACTGGGAAACTAAGCCTCCTGGGGCCCTGGGGCATTGCCTGGGACTTACTGTGGGAGAGGAACTCGCTGGACTCCGGGCTGCCATTGAAGTCTCCACAGAGACCACAAGTCTTGTTGATATACTTGGTGTCCAACTCCAGCTGAAATTGGAGGAGACATCAGACACCTGACCCCACTATAGACAACCAGGATGTGAAGTATAGACTCCCAAAAAAGGGGGTAAGGGCTCCCAGAGGAGACACAATCCAAAGACTTTCCCCCTAAGTCAGATGAAGTCATGACTCAGAGCAGGGCTGAAGCGAACACCCCACATACACAGGACCTACGTCTGGGGGTGAAGACCCTGAGGCTCTGTTGATGCCTGGATGCCCACCTTCCCCAGCTGTGCGGCCTATGCCCCCTCTCCTAACCCACCGCCTGGTCTCACTAGGAGATTCCACCCATTGTCCCAATTTTACCAGAAGGCTCTGCCCACCCACACCCACTCCACACCACCAAGAGACTCTACTCCCTCTCACCAGGAGACTGTCATCATCGTTCCACATGAAGACCAGGCCTAGCCGGGCCACCACCTTCAGGTAGCCACTGCTGAGCTCAATCAGGACCCCAGACTGGCTGAAGGGCAGCTGAACCCTGTAGAAGAGAGTAGGGATAAGGTACTGGGCAGGGCGGGGGGCGGGGGAGACAAGAGAGACCCCAGATGAGAAGACCCCTCCAGCCATGTGTGTGACAGAGACATGGGACCTGGATGTCAGTATTAAGGAGACGCTGAAGGGGCAGTTCGAGCATGGGGTGAGGGAGTGCCTGCTCAGGTTCTCTCCTGAGAGTGGAGTCTTGCTAACAACCCCAGTGTCTCCCACAGCCCTGACATTCTAGTTTTCCCCTCACCACACAGCACCTCCATCACCCACCCAATACTGTCCCAGACTCACGGGTGGTTATTGACTAATACGGAGCTCTTGGTCAGATCAACAACTAGGCCATCAAGCTTCATAGTGACCCTGCTCAGAGTGGTGGCATTAGACTCCCGGCCACGACGTAGTTGGATGTTGAAGTCCTCATAGGCAGCCCCACAGTGTGCAGAGAACACGTAGTTGCAGAGGCCAGGGAAGCGGAAGACCTGGCCATCAAAGGTCTTGTAGTGGAAGTCGCCCCAGGTGCTGCATACCCGCCCGGTGTGTGCTGGGTTGAGAGCTGTGGACCAAAGCAATGGCAGGCTTTGGGGGCACTGTTCTGGTCCCTGATATGCCCTCCATATTCTGCCTTTCACACTGGGTATCTGTTTTCCATGTGCCACTGGGAATCAGACAGGCTGCTGTCTACAGTGAGCATCTAAGGTCTCATCTGATTTAGGAAGTCCTGGGATCAGCTCACAGCAGCTTTAAATGCCCCCCAACCTTTCCTATGCTATTGTCAGCCAGGAATCAAGGACCCTTTTCTAGACTAGCTCTTTAGGTCTAAGGGTGAGTTCCCCAGCTAAGCAGGGTCACTGTCCCAGAGAGGCTTTGCGGTTCACTCACCTCGTACCACAGGGATGGTCCTCAGAGGTGGGATGATGGTCACCCCACGGAGTGGAGCAGCTGTGGAGACAGGGGCTTGGATCATGGGATGCACACAGCCTTGAGTGAGTTTGTGGAGTCACTGTGGCCCAGAGGAGAGGGCCCAGGGCCAACAGAAGCAGACTCCTAGGTCTCCAGTGCAGCTTGGGTCCTACTGTCTATTGAGGTCCAGGGAGGGCATGGCCCAGCCTGAAGCCTACATACAGCATTCTCTTTTCTCACTATCCCCTGGAGACCCCTGGAGCCATCAGCCTTTAGTGACCACACCACGGAGCCCAGAAACTTCTGTTTGCACTCGGGGGCTTGTGACTTGATCCTCGCAAATGCCTGAATCTAGGTCAGCAGCTCAACCTCCTTTTTTTTTTTTTTTTTTTTTTTTTTTTTTTTTTT